>JAKSZU010000907.1:0-29957 GCA_026018925.1 Tupaia tana | reverse complement strand
TGCCTTTAAAATAATCATAAAAAGGAAAAATTACCCAAAAAAAAAAGAGGAGAGAGGAGCAGAGAGAGACAGAGACCTCAGAGACACAGAGACAGAGATAGAAGGCAGAGGGGCTCCCTACCACACTAGCTCTGCTTGCTGGAGGCTGAATTATGAGTAGAAAATCTTCATTTCTCCTGTTCCCTGAAAAATCTAGTTCCCAGTAGCCATGAGTAGTCTTGTCAGAGAAGAGCTCAACTCTCCTGTCTGGGAGAAAGGAGCAGAAGGGATTATTAACAAAACAATAGGAGGAGCTGGGAGCCAGAGAAAAACTTTGCCTTCAAAAAAATCATAAAAAGGAAAAATTACACAAAAAAAAATGAGGAGATAGGAGCAGAGAGAGACAGAGACCTCAGAGACACAGAGACAGAGATAGAAGGCCAGAGGGGCTCCCTACCACACTAGCTCTGCTTGCTGGAGGCTGAATTATGAGTAGAAAATCTTCATTTCTCCTGTTCCCTGAAAAATCTAGTTCCCAGTAGCCATGAGTAGTCTTGTCAGAGAAGAGCTCAACTCTCCTGCCTGGGAGAAAGGAGCAGAAGGGATTATTAACAAAACAATAGGAGGAGCTGAGAGCCAGAGAAAAACTTTGCCTTTAAAAAAATCATAAAAAGGAAAAATTACCCAAAGAAAAATGAGGAGACAGGAGCAGAGAGAGACAGAGACCTCAGAGACACAGAGACAGAGATAGAAGGCCAGAGGGGCTCCCTACCACACTAGCTCTGCTTCCTGGAGGCTGAATTATGAGTAGAAAATCTTCATTTCTCCTGTTCCCTGAAAAATCTAGTTCCCAGTAGCCATGAGTAGTCTTGTCAGAGAAGAGCTCAACTCTCCTGCCTGGGAGAAAGGAGCAGAAGGGATTATTAACAAAACAATAGGAGGAGCTGAGAGCCAGAGAAAAACTTTGCCTTTAAAAAAATCATAAAAAGGAAAAATTACCCCAAAAAATAGGAGTAGACAGGAGCAGAGAGAGACAGAGACCTCAGAGACACAGAGACAGAGATAGAAGGCCAGAGGGGCTCCCTACCACACTAGCTCTGCATGCTGGAGGCTGAATTATGAGTAGAAAATCTTCATTTCTCCTGTTCCCTGAAAAATCTAGTTCCCAGTAGCCATGAGTAGTCTTGTCAGAGAAGAGCTCAACTCTCCTGCCTGGGAGAAAGGAGCAAAAGGGATTATTAACAAAACAATAGGTGGAGCTGAGAGCCAGAGAAAAACTTTGCCTTTAAAAAAATCATAAAAAGGAAAAATTACCCAAAAAAAAATGAGGAGAGAGGAGCAGAGAGAGACAGAGACCTCAGAGACACAGAGACAGAGATAGAAGGCAGAGGGGCTCCCTACCACACTAGCTCTGCTTGCTGGAGGCTGAATTATGAGTAGAAAATCTTCATTTCTCCTTTCCCTGAAAAATCTAGTTCCCAGTAGCCATGAGTAGTCTTGTCAGAGAAGAGCTCAACTCTCCTGCCTGGGAGAAAGGAGCAGAAGGGATTATTAACAAAACAATAGGAGGAGCTGGGAGCCAGAGAAAAACTTTGCCTTCAAAAAAATCATAAAAAGGAAAAATTACACACAAAAAAATGAGGAGATAGGAGCAGAGAGAGACAGAGACCTCAGAGACACAGAGACAGAGATAGAAGGCCAGAGGGGCTCCCTACCACACTAGCTCTGCTTGCTGGAGGCTGAATTATGAGTAGAAAATCTTCATTTCTCCTGTTCCCTGAAAAATCTAGTTCCCAGTAGCCATGAGTAGTCTTGTCAGGGAAGAGCTCAACTCTCCTGCCTGGGAGAAAGGAGCAGAAGGGATTATTAACAAAACAATAGGAGGAGCTGAGAGCCAGAGAAAAACTTTGCCTTTAAAAAAATCATAAAAAGGAAAAATTACCCAAAGAAAAATGAGGAGACAGGAGCAGAGAGAGACAGAGACCTCAGAGACACAGAGACAGAGATAGAAGGCCATAGGTGCTCCCTACCACACTAGCTCTGCTTCCTGGAGGCTGAATTATGAGTAGAAAATCTTCATTTCTCCTGTTCCCTGAAAAATCTAGTTCCCAGTAGCCATGAGTAGTCTTGTCAGAGAAGAGCTCAACTCTCCTGCCTGGGAGAAAGGAGCAGAAGGGATTATTAACAAAACAATAGGAGGAGCTGAGAGCCAGAGAAAAACTTTGCCTTTAAAAAAACATAAAAAGGAAAAATTACCCAAAAAAAAATATGAGGAGACAGGAGCAGAGAGAGACAGAGACCTCAGAGACACAGAGACAGAGATAGAAGGCCAGAGGGGCTCCCTACCACACTAGCTCTGCTTGCTGGAGGCTGAATTATGAGTAGAAAATCTTCATTTCTCCTGTTCCCTGAAAAATCTAGTTCCCAGTAGCCATGAGTAGTCTTGTCAGAGAAGAGCTCAACTCTCCTGCCCTGGGAGAAAGGAGCAGAAGGGATTATTAACAAAACAATAGGAGGAGCTGAGCGCCAGAGAAAAACTTTGCCTTTAAAAAAATCATAAAAAGGAAAAATTACCCAAAAAAAAATGAGGAGACAGGAGCAGAGAGAGACAGAGACCTCAGAGACACAGAGACAGAGATAGAAGGCCAGAGGGGCTCCCTACCACACTATCTCTGCTTGCTGGAGGCTGAATTATGAGTAGAAAATCTTCATTTCTCCTGTTCCCTGAAAAATCTAGTTCCCAGTAGCCATGAGTAGTCTTGTCAGAGAAGAGCTCAACTCTCCTGCCTGGGAGAAAGGAGCAGAAGGGATTATTAACAAAACAATAGGAGGAGCTGAGAGCCAGAGAAAAACTTTGCCTTTAAAAAAAATCATAAAAAGGAAAAATTACCCAAAAAAAAATGAGGAGACAGGAGCAGAGAGAGACAGAGACCTCAGAGACACAGAGACAGAGATAGAAGGCCAGAGGGGCTCCCTACCACACTAGCTCTGCTTGCTGGAGGCTGAATTATGAGTAGAAAATCTTCATTTCTCCTGTTCCCTGAAAAATCTAGTTCCCAGTAGCCATGAGTAGTCTTGTCAGAGAAGAGCTCAACTCTCCTGCCTGGGAGAAAGGAGCAGAAGGGATTATTAACAAAACAATAGGAGGAGCTGAGAGCCAGAGAAAAACTTTGCCTTTAAAAAAATCATAAAAAGGAAAAATTACCCAAAAAAAAAAATGAGGAGACAGGAGCAGAGAGAGACAGAGACCTCAGAGACACAGAGACAGAGATAGAAGGCCAGAGGGGCTCCCTACCACACTAGCTCTGCTTGCTGGAGGCTGAATTATGAGTAGAAAATCTTCATTTCTCCTGTTCCCTGAAAAATCTAGTTCCCAGTAGCCATGAGTAGTCTTGTCAGAGAAGAGCTCAACTCTCCTGCCTGGGAGAAAGGAGCAGAAGGGATTATTAACAAAACAATAGGAGGAGCTGAGAGCCAGAGAAAAACTTTGCCTTTAAAAAAATCATAAAAAGGAAAAATTACCCAAAAAAAAATGAGGAGACAGGAGCAGAGAGAGACAGAGACCTCAGAGACACAGAGACAGAGATAGAAGGCCAGAGGGGCTCCCTACCACACTAGCTCTGCTTGCTGGAGGCTGAATTATGAGTAGAAAATCTTCATTTCTCCTGTTCCCTGAAAAATCTACTTCCCAGTAGCCATGAGTAGTCTTGTCAGAAGAGCTCAACTCTCCTGCCTGGGAGAAAGGAGCAGAAGGGATTATTAACAAAACAATAGGAGGAGCTGAGAGCCAGAGAAAAACTTTGCCTTTAAAAAAATCATAAAAAGGAAAAATTACCCAAAAAAAATGAGGAGACAGGATCAGAGAGAGACAGAGACCTCAGAGACACAGAGACAGAGATAGAAGGCCAGAGGGGCGCCCTACCACACTAGCTCTGCTTGCTGGAGGCTGAATTATGAGTAGAAAATCTTCATTTCTCCTGTTCCCTGAAAAATCTAGTTCCCAGTAGCCATGAGTAGTCTTGTCAGAGAAGAGCTCAACTCTCCTGCCTGGGAGAAAGGAGCAGAAGGGATTATTAACAAAACAATAGGAGGAGCTGAGAGCCAGAGAAAAACTTTGCCTTTAAAAAAATCATGAAAAGGAAAAATTACCCAAAAAAATATGAGGAGACAGGAGCAGAGAGAGACAGAGACCTCAGAGACACAGAGACAGAGATAGAAGGCCAGAGGGTCTCCCTACCACACTAGCTCTGCTTGCTGGAGGCTGAATTATGAGTAGAAAATCTTCATTTCTCCTGTTCCCTGAAAAATCTTGTTCCCAGTAGCCATGAGTAGTCTTGTCAGAGAAGAGCTCAACTCTCCTGCATGGGAGAAAGGAGCAGAAGGGATTATTAACAAAACAATAGGAGGAGCTGAGAGCCAGAGAAAAACTTTGCCTTTAAAAAAATCATAAAAAGGAAAAATTACCCAAAAAAATATGAGGAGACATTAGCAGAGAGAGACAGAGACCTCAGAGACACAGAGACAGAGATAGAAGGCCAGAGGGGCTCCCTACCACACTAGCTCTGCTTGCTGGAGGCTGAATTATGAGTAGAAAATCTTCATTTCTCCTGTTCCCTGAAAAATCTAGTTCCCACTAGCCATGAGTAGTCTTGTCAGAGAAGAGCTCAACTCTCCTGCCTGGGAGAAAGGAGCAGAAGGGATTATTAACAAAACAATAGGAGGAGCTGAGAGCCAGAGAAAAACTTTGCCTTTGAAAAAATCATAAAAAGGAAAAATTACCCCCAAAAAAATGAGGAGACAGGATCAGAGAGAGACAGAGACCTCAGAGACACAGAGACAGAGATAGAAGGCCAGAGGGGCTCCCTACCACACTAGCTCTGCTTGCTGGAGGCTGAATTATGAGTAGAAAATCTTCATTTCTCCTGTTCCCTGAAAAATCTAGTTCCCAGTAGCCATGAGTAGTCTTGTCAGGGAAGAGCTCAACTCTCCTGCCTGGGAGAAAGGAGCAGAAGGGATTATTAACAAAACAATAGGAGGAGCTGAGAGCCAGAGAAAAACTTTGCCTTTAAAAAAATCATAAAAAGGAAAAATTACCCAAAGAAAAATGAGGAGACAGGAGCAGAGAGAGACAGAGACCTCAGAGACACAGAGACAGAGATAGAAGGCCATAGGTGCTCCCTACCACACTAGCTCTGCTTCCTGGAGGCTGAATTATGAGTAGAAAATCTTCATTTCTCCTGTTCCCTGAAAAATCTAGTTCCCAGTAGCCATGAGTAGTCTTGTCAGAGAAGAGCTCAACTCTCCTGCCTGGGAGAAAGGAGCAGAAGGGATTATTAACAAAACAATAGGAGGAGCTGAGAGCCAGAGAAAAACTTTGCCTTTAAAAAAACATAAAAAGGAAAAATTACCCAAAAAAAAATATGAGGAGACAGGAGCAGAGAGAGACAGAGACCTCAGAGACACAGAGACAGAGATAGAAGGCCAGAGGGGCTCCCTACCACACTAGCTCTGCTTGCTGGAGGCTGAATTATGAGTAGAAAATCTTCATTTCTCCTGTTCCCTGAAAAATCTAGTTCCCAGTAGCCATGAGTAGTCTTGTCAGAGAAGAGCTCAACTCTCCTGCCTGGGAGAAAGGAGCAGAAGGGATTATTAACAAAACAATAGGAGGAGCTGAGCGCCAGAGAAAAACTTTGCCTTTAAAAAAATCATAAAAAGGAAAAATTACCCAAAAAAAAATGAGGAGACAGGAGCAGAGAGAGACAGAGACCTCAGAGACACAGAGACAGAGATAGAAGGCCAGAGGGGCTCCCTACCACACTATCTCTGCTTGCTGGAGGCTGAATTATGAGTAGAAAATCTTCATTTCTCCTGTTCCCTGAAAAATCTAGTTCCCAGTAGCCATGAGTAGTCTTGTCAGAGAAGAGCTCAACTCTCCTGCCTGGGAGAAAGGAGCAGAAGGGATTATTAACAAAACAATAGGAGGAGCTGAGAGCCAGAGAAAAACTTTGCCTTTAAAAAAATCATAAAAAGGAAAAATTACCCAAAAAAAAATGAGGAGACAGGAGCAGAGAGAGACAGAGACCTCAGAGACACAGAGACAGAGATAGAAGGCCAGAGGGGCTCCCTACCACACTAGCTCTGCTTGCTGGAGGCTGAATTATGAGTAGAAAATCTTCATTTCTCCTGTTCCCTGAAAAATCTAGTTCCCAGTAGCCATGAGTAGTCTTGTCAGAGAAGAGCTCAACTCTCCTGCCTGGGAGAAAGGAGCAGAAGGGATTATTAACAAAACAATAGGAGGAGCTGAGAGCCAGAGAAAAACTTTGCCTTTAAAAAAATCATAAAAAGGAAAAATTACCCAAAAAAAAAATGAGGAGACAGGAGCAGAGAGAGACAGAGACCTCAGAGACACAGAGACAGAGATAGAAGGCCAGAGGGGCTCCCTACCACACTAGCTCTGCTTGCTGGAGGCTGAATTATGAGTAGAAAATCTTCATTTCTCCTGTTCCCTGAAAAATCTAGTTCCCAGTAGCCATGAGTAGTCTTGTCAGAGAAGAGCTCAACTCTCCTGCCTGGGAGAAAGGAGCAGAAGGGATTATTAACAAAACAATAGGAGGAGCTGAGAGCCAGAGAAAAACTTTGCCTTTAAAAAAATCATAAAAAGGAAAAATTACCCAAAAAAAAATGAGGAGACAGGAGCAGAGAGAGACAGAGACCTCAGAGACACAGAGACAGAGATAGAAGGCCAGAGGGGCTCCCTGCCACACTAGCTCTGCTTGCTGGAGGCTGAATTATGAGTAGAAAATCTTCATTTCTCCTGTTCCCTGAAAAATCTACTTCCCAGTAGCCATGAGTAGTCTTGTCAGAAGAGCTCAACTCTCCTGCCTGGGAGAAAGGAGCAGAAGGGATTATTAACAAAACAATAGGAGGAGCTGAGAGCCAGAGAAAAACTTTGCCTTTAAAAAAATCATAAAAAGGAAAAATTACCCAAAAAAAATGAGGAGACAGGAGCAGAGAGAGACAGAGACCTCAGAGACACAGAGACAGAGATAGAAGGCCAGAGGGGCGCCCTACCACACTAGCTCTGCTTGCTGGAGGCTGAATTATGAGTAGAAAATCTTCATTTCTCCTGTTCCCTGAAAAATCTAGTTCCCAGTAGCCATGAGTAGTATTGTCAGAGAAGAGCTCAACTCTCCTGCCTGGGAGAAAGGAGCAGAAGGGATTATTAACAAAACAATAGGAGGAGCTGAGAGCCAGAGAAAAACTTTGCCTTTAAAAAAATCATGAAAAGGAAAAATTACCCAAAAAAATATGAGGAGACAGGAGCAGAGAGAGACAGAGACCTCAGAGACACAGAGACAGAGATAGAAGGCCAGAGGGTCTCCCTACCACACTAGCTCTGCTTGCTGGAGGCTGAATTATGAGTAGAAAATCTTCATTTCTCCTGTTCCCTGAAAAATCTTGTTCCCAGTAGCCATGAGTAGTCTTGTCAGAGAAGAGCTCAACTCTCCTGCATGGGAGAAAGGAGCAGAAGGGATTATTAACAAAACAATAGGAGGAGCTGAGAGCCAGAGAAAAACTTTGCCTTTAAAAAAATCATAAAAAGGAAAAATTACCCAAAAAATTATGAGGAGACATTAGCAGAGAGAGACAGAGACCTCAGAGACACAGAGACAGAGATAGAAGGCCAGAGGGGCTCCCTACCACACTAGCTCTGCTTGCTGGAGGCTGAATTATGAGTAGAAAATCTTCATTTCTCCTGTTCCCTGAAAAATCTAGTTCCCACTAGCCATGAGTAGTCTTGTCAGAGAAGAGCTCAACTCTCCTGCCTGGGAGAAAGGAGCAGAAGGGATTATTAACAAAACAATAGGAGGAGCTGAGAGCCAGAGAAAAACTTTGCCTTTGAAAAAATCATAAAAAGGAAAAATTACCCCCAAAAAAATGAGGAGACAGGATCAGAGAGAGACAGAGACCTCAGAGACACAGAGACAGAGATAGAAGGCCAGAGGGGCTCCCTACCACACTAGCTCTGCTTGCTGGAGGCTGAATTATGAGTAGAAAATCTTCATTTCTCCTGTTCCCTGAAAAATCTAGTTCCCAGTAGCCATGAGTAGTCTTGTCAGAGAAGAGCTCAACTCTCCTGCCTGGGAGAAAGGAGCAGAAGGGATTATTAACAAAACAATAGGAGGAGCTGAGAGCCAGAGAAAAACTTTGCCTTTAAAAAAATCATAATAAGGAAAAATTACCCAAAAAATATGAGGAGACAGGAGCAGAGAGAGACAGAGACCTCAGAGACACAGAGACAGAGATAGAAGGCCAGAGGGGCTCCCTACCACACTAGCTCTGCTTGCTGGAGGCTGAATTATGAGTAGAAAATCTTCATTTCTCCTGTTCCCTGAAAAATCTAGTTCCCACTAGCCATGAGTAGTCTTGTCAGAGAAGAGCTCAACTCTCCTGCCTGAGAGAAAGGAGCAGAAGGGATTATTAACAAAACAATAGGAGGAGCTGAGAGCCAGAGAAAAACTTTGCCTTTAAAAAAATCATAAAAAGGAAAAATTACCCAAAAAAAAATATGAGCAGACAGGAGCAGAGAGAGACAGAGACCTCAGAGACACAGAGACAGAGATAGAAGGCCAGAGGGGCTCCCTACCACACTAGCTCTGCTTGCTGGAGGCTGAATTATGAGTAGAAAATCTTCATTTCTCCTGTTCCCTGAAAAATCTAGTTCCCAGTAGCCATGAGTAGTATTGTCAGAGAAGAGCTCAACTCTCCTGCCTGGGAGAAAGGAGCAGAAGGGATTATTAACAAAACAATAGGAGGAGCTGAGAGCCAGAGGAAAACTTTGCCTTAAAAAAATCATAAAATGGAAAAATTACCCCCCAAAAAAAATGAGGAGACAGGAGCAGAGAGAGACAGAGACCTCAGAGACACAGAGACAGAGATAGAAGGCCAGAGGGGCTCCCTACCACACTAGCTCTGCTTGCTGGAGGCTGAATTATGAGTAGAAAATCTTCATTTCTCCTGTTCCCTGAAAAATCTAGTTCCCACTAGCCATGAGTAGTCTTGTCAGAGAAGAGCTCAACTTCCTGCCTGGGAGAAAGGAGCAGAAGGGATTATTAACAAAACAATAGGAGGAGCTGAGAGCCAGAGAAAAACTTTGCCTTTAAAAAAATCATAAAAAGGAAAAATTACCCCCCAAAAAAAATGAGGAGACAGGAGCAGAGAGAGACAGAGACCTCAGAGACACAGAGACAGAGATAGAAGGCCAGAGGGGCTCCCTACCACACTAGCTCTGCTTGCTGGAGGCTGAATTATGAGTAGAAAATCTTCATTTCTCCTGTTCCCTGAAAAATCTAGTTCCCAGTAGCCATGAGTAGTCTTGTCAGAGAAGAGCTCAACTCTCCTGCCTGGGAGAAAGGAGCAGAAGGGATTATTAACAAAACAGTAGGAGGAGCTGAGAGCCAGAGAAAAACTTTGCCTTTAAAAAAATCATAAAAAGGAAAAATTACCCAAAAAAAATGAGGAGACAGGAGCAGAAAGAGACAGAGACCTCAGAGACACAGAGACAGAGATAGAAGGCCAGAGGGGCTCCCTACCACACTAGCTCTGCTTGCTGGAGGCTGAATTATGAGTAGAAAATCTTCATTTCTCCTGTTCCCTGAAAAATCTAGTTCCCAGTAGCCATGAGTAGTCTTGTCAGAGAAGAGCTCAACTCTCCTGCCTGGGAGAAAGGAGCAGAAGGGATTATTAACAAAACAATAGGAGGAGCTGAGAGCCAGAGAAAAACTTTGCCTTTAAAAAAATCATAAAAAGGTAAAATTACCCAAAAAAAATGAGGAGACAGGAGCAGAGAGAGACAGAGACCTCAGAGACACAGAGACAGAGATAGAAGGCCAGAGGGGCTCCCTACCACACTAGCTCTGCTTGCTGGAGGCTGAATTATGAGTAGAAAATCTTCATTTCTCCTGTTCCCTGAAAAATCTAGTTCCCACTAGCCATGAGTAGTCTTGTCAGAGAAGAGCTCAACTCTCCTGCCTGGGAGAAAGGAGCAGAAGGGATTATTAACAAAACAATAGGAGGAGCTGAGAGCCAGAGAAAAACTTTGCCTTTAAAAAAATCATAAAAAGGAAAAATTACCCAAAAAAAAATGAGGAGACAGGAGCAGAGAGAGACAGAGACCTCAGAGACACAGAGACAGAGATAGAAGGCCAGAGGGGCTCCCTACCACACTAGCTCTGCTTGCTGGAGGCTGAATTATGAGTAGAAAATCTTCATTTCTCCTGTTCCCTGAAAAATCTAGTTCCCAGTAGCCATGAGTAGTCTTGTCAGAGAAGAGCTCAACTCTCCTGCCTGAGAGAAAGGAGCAGAAGGGATTATTAACAAAACAATAGGAGGAGCTGAGAGCCAGAGAAAAACTTTGCCTTTAAAAAAATCATAAAAAGGAAAAATTACCCAAAAATAAATATGAGGAGACAGGAGCAGAGAGAGACAGAGACCTCAGAGACACAGAGACAGAGATAGAAGGCCAGAGGGGCTCCCTACCACACTAGCTCTGCTTGCTGGAGGCTGAATTATGAGTAGAAAATCTTCATTTCTCCTGTTCCCTGAAAAATCTAGTTCCCAGTAGCCATGAGTAGTATTGTCAGAGAAGAGCTCAACTCTCCTGCCTGGGAGAAAGGAGCAGAAGGGATTATTAACAAAACAATAGGAGGAGCTGAGAGCCAGAGGAAAACTTTGCCTTTAAAAAAATGATAAAATGGAAAAATTACCCCCCAAAAAAAATGAGGAGACAGGAGCAGAGAGAGACAGAGACCTCAGAGACACAGAGACAGAGATAGAAGGCCAGAGGGGCTCCCTACAACACTAGCTCTGCTTGCTGGAGGCTGAATTATGAGTAGAAAATCTTCATTTCTCCTGTTCCCTGAAAAATCTAGTTCCCACTAGCCATGAGTAGTCTTGTCAGAGAAGAGCTCAACTCTCCTGCCTGGGAGAAAGGAGCAGAAGGGATTATTAACAAAACAATAGGAGGAGCTGAGAGCCAGAGAAAAACTTTGCCTTTAAAAAAATCATAAAAAGGAAAAATTACCCCCCATAAAAAATGAGGAGACAGGAGCAGAGAGAGACAGAGACCTCAGAGACACAGAGACAGAGATAGAAGGCCAGAGGGGCTCCCTACCACACTAGCTCTGCTTGCTGGAGGCTGAATTATGAGTAGAAAATCTTCATTTCTCCTGTTCCCTGAAAAATCTAGTTCCCAGTAGCCATGAGTAGTCTTCTCAGAGAAGAGCTCAACTCTCCTGCCTGGGAGAAAGGAGCAGAAGGGATTATTAACAAAAGAATAGGAGGAGCTGAGAGCCAGAGAAAAACTTTGCCTTTAAAAAAATCATAAAAAGGAAAAATTACCCAAAAAAAAATGAGGAGACAGGAGCAGAGAGAGACAGAGACCTCAGAGACACAGAGACAGAGATAGAAGGCCAGAGGGGCTCCCTACCACACTAGCTCTGCTTGCTGGAGGCTGAATTATGAGTAGAAAATGTTCATTTCTCCTGTTCCCTGAAAAATCTAATTCCCACTAGCCATGAGTAGTCTTGTCAGAGAAGAGCTCAACTCTCCTGCCTGGGAGAAAGGAGCAGAAGGGATTATTAACAAAACAATAGGAGGAGCTGAGAGCCAGAGAAAAACTTTGCCTTTAAAAAAATCATATAAAGGAAAAATTACCCAAAAAAAAATATGAGGAGACAGGAGCAGAGAGAGACAGAGACCTCAGAGACACAGAGACAGAGATAGAAGGCCAGAGGGGCTCCCTACCACACTAGCTCTGCTTGCTGGAGGCTGAATTATGAGTAGAAAATCTTCATTTCTCCTGTTCCCTGAAAAATCTAGTTCCCAGTAGCCATGAGTAGTCTTGTCAGAGAATAGCTCAACTCTCCTGCCTGGGAGAAAGGAGCAGAAGGGATTATTAACAAAACAATAGGAGGAGCTGAGAGCCAGAGAAAAACTTTGCCTTTAAAAAAATCATAAAAAGGAAAAATTACCCAAAAAAAAATGAGGAGACAGGAGCAGAGAGAGACAGAGACCTCAGAGACACAGAGACAGAGATAGAAGGCCAGAGGGGCTCCCTACCACACTAGCTCTGCTTGCTGGAGGCTGAATTATGAGTAGAAAATCTTCATTTCTCCTGTTCCCTGAAAAATCTAGTTCCCACTAGCCATGAGTAGTCTTGTCAGAGAAGAGCTCAACTCTCCTGCCTGAGAGAAAGGAGCAGAAGGGATTATTAACAAAACAATAGGAGGAGCTGAGAGCCAGAGAAAAACTTTGCCTTTAAAAAAATCATAAAAAGGAAAAATTACCCAAAAAAAAAATATGAGCAGACAGGAGCAGAGAGAGACAGAGACCTCAGAGACACAGAGACAGAGATAGAAGGCCAGAGGGGCTCCCTACCACACTAGCTCTGCTTGCTGGAGGCTGAATTATGAGTAGAAAATCTTCATTTCTCCTGTTCCCTGAAAAATCTAGTTCCCACTAGCCATGAGTAGTCTTGTCAGAGAAGAGCTCAACTTCCTGCCTGGGAGAAAGGAGCAGAAGGGATTATTAACAAAACAATAGGAGGAGCTGAGAGCCAGAGAAAAACTTTGCCTTTAAAAAAATCATAAAAAGGAAAAATTACCCCCCAAAAAAAATGAGGAGACAGGAGCAGAGAGAGACAGAGACCTCAGAGACACAGAGACAGAGATAGAAGGCCAGAGGGGCTCCCTACCACACTAGCTCTGCTTGCTGGAGGCTGAATTATGAGTAGAAAATCTTCATTTCTCCTGTTCCCTGAAAAATCTAGTTCCCAGTAGCCATGAGTAGTCTTGTCAGAGAAGAGCTCAACTCTCCTGCCTGGGAGAAAGGAGCAGAAGGGATTATTAACAAAACAGTAGGAGGAGCTGAGAGCCAGAGAAAAACTTTGCCTTTAAAAAAATCATAAAAAGGAAAAATTACCCAAAAAAAATGAGGAGACAGGAGCAGAAAGAGTCAGAGACCTCAGAGACACAGAGACAGAGATAGAAGGCCAGAGGGGCTCCCTACCACACTATCTCTGCTTGCTGGAGGCTGAATTATGAGTAGAAAATCTTCATTTCTCCTGTTCCCTGAAAAATCTAGTTCCCAGTAGCCATGAGTAGTCTTGTCAGAGAAGAGCTCAACTCTCCTGCCTGGGAGAAAGGAGCAGAAGGGATTATTAACAAAACAATAGGAGGAGCTGAGAGCCAGAGAAAAACTTTGCCTTTAAAAAAATCATAAAAAGGTAAAATTACCCAAAAAAATGAGGAGACAGGAGCAGAGAGAGACAGAGACCTCAGAGACACAGAGACAGAGATAGAAGGCCAGAGGGGCTCCCTACCACACTAGCTCTGCTTGCTGGAGGCTGAATTATGAGTAGAAAATCTTCATTTCTCCTGTTCCCTGAAAAATCTAGTTCCCACTAGCCATGAGTAGTCTTGTCAGAGAAGAGCTCAACTCTCCTGCCTGGGAGAAAGGAGCAGAAGGGATTATTAACAAAACAATAGGAGGAGCTGAGAGCCAGAGAAAAACTTTGCCTTTAAAAAAATCATAAAAAGGAAAAATTACCCCAAAAAAAATGAGGAGACAGGAGCAGAGAGAGACAGAGACCTCAGAGACACAGAGACAGAGATAGAAGGCCAGAGGGGCTCCCTACCACACTAGCTCTGCTTGCTGGAGGCTGAATTATGAGTAGAAAATCTTCATTTCTCCTGTTCCCTGAAAAATCTAGTTCCCAGTAGCCATGAGTAGTCTTGTCAGAGAAGAGCTCAACTCTCCTGCCTGAGAGAAAGGAGCAGAAGGGATTATTAACAAAACAATAGGAGGAGCTGAGAGCCAGAGAAAAACTTTGCCTTTAAAAAAATCATAAAAAGGAAAAATTACCCAAAAATAAATATGAGGAGACAGGAGCAGAGAGAGACAGAGACCTCAGAGACACAGAGACAGAGATAGAAGGCCAGAGGGGCTCCCTACCACACTAGCTCTGCTTGCTGGAGGCTGAATTATGAGTAGAAAATCTTCATTTCTCCTGTTCCCTGAAAAATCTAGTTCCCAGTAGCCATGAGTAGTATTGTCAGAGAAGAGCTCAACTCTCCTGCCTGGGAGAAAGGAGCAGAAGGGATTATTAACAAAACAATAGGAGGAGCTGAGAGCCAGAGGAAAACTTTGCCTTTAAAAAAATCATAAAATGGAAAAATTACCCCCCAAAAAAAATGAGGAGACAGGAGCAGAGAGAGACAGAGACCTCAGAGACACAGAGACAGAGATAGAAGGCCAGAGGGGCTCCCTACAACACTAGCTCTGCTTGCTGGAGGCTGAATTATGAGTAGAAAATCTTCATTTCTCCTGTTCCCTGAAAAATCTAGTTCCCACTAGCCATGAGTAGTCTTGTCAGAGAAGAGCTCAACTCTCCTGCCTGGGAGAAAGGAGCAGAAGGGATTATTAACAAAACAATAGGAGGAGCTGAGAGCCAGAGAAAAACTTTGCCTTTAAAAAAATCATAAAAAGGAAAAATTACCCCCCATAAAAAATGAGGAGACAGGAGCAGAGAGAGACAGAGACCTCAGAGACACAGAGACAGAGATAGAAGGCCAGAGGGGCTCCCTACCACACTAGCTCTGCTTGCTGGAGGCTGAATTATGAGTAGAAAATCTTCATTTCTCCTGTTCCCTGAAAAATCTAGTTCCCAGTAGCCATGAGTAGTCTTCTCAGAGAAGAGCTCAACTCTCCTGCCTGGGAGAAAGGAGCAGAAGGGATTATTAACAAAAGAATAGGAGGAGCTGAGAGCCAGAGAAAAACTTTGCCTTTAAAAAAATCATAAAAAGGAAAAATTACACAAAAAAAAAATGAGGAGACAGGAGCAGAGAGAGACAGAGACCTCAGAGACACAGAGACAGAGATAGAAGGCCAGAGGGGCTCCCTACCACACTAGCTCTGCTTGCTGGAGGCTGAATTATGAGTAGAAAATGTTCATTTCTCCTGTTCCCTGAAAAATCTAGTTCCCACTAGCCATGAGTAGTCTTGTCAGAGAAGAGCTCAACTCTCCTGCCTGGGAGAAAGGAGCAGAAGGGATTATTAACAAAACAATAGGAGGAGCTGAGAGCCAGAGAAAAATTTTGCCTTTAAAAAAATCATAAAAAGGAAAAATTACCCAAAAAAAAATATGAGGAGACAGGAGCAGAGAGAGACAGAGACCTCAGAGACACAGAGACAGAGATAGAAGGCCAGAGGGGCTCCCTACCACACTAGCTCTGCTTGCTGGAGGCTGAATTATGAGTAGAAAATCTTCATTTCTCCTGTTCCCTGAAAAATCTAGTTCCCACTAGCCATGAGTAGTCTTGTCAGAGAAGAGCTCAACTCTCCTGCCTGGGAGAAAGGAGTAGAAGGGATTATTAACAAAACAATAGGAGGAGCTGAGAGCCAGAGAAAAACTTTGCCTTTAAAAAAATCATAAAAAGGAAAAATTACCCAAAAAAAATGAGGAGACAGGAGCAGAGAGAGACAGAGACCTCAGAGACACAGAGACAGAGATAGAAGGCCAGAGGGGCTCCCTACCACACTAGCTCTGCTTGCTGGAGGCTGAATTATGAGTAGAAAATCTTCATTTCTCCTGTTCCCTGAAAAATCTAGTTCCCACTAGCCATGAGTAGTCTTGTCAGAGAAGAGCTCAACTCTCCTGCCTGAGAGAAAGGAGCAGAAGGGATTATTAACAAAACAATAGGAGGAGCTGAGAGCCAGAGAAAAACTTTGCCTTTAAAAAAATCATAAAAAGGAAAAATTACCCAAAAATAAATATGAGGAGACAGGAGCAGAGAGAGACAGAGACCTCAGAGACACAGAGACAGAGATAGAAGGCCAGAGGGGCTCCCTACCACACTAGCTCTGCTTGCTGGAGGCTGAATTATGAGTAGAAAATCTTCATTTCTCCTGTTCCCTGAAAAATCTAGTTCCCAGTAGCCATGAGTAGTATTGTCAGAGAAGAGCTCAACTCTCCTGCCTGGGAGAAAGGAGCAGAAGGGATTATTAACAAAACAATAGGAGGAGCTGAGAGCCAGAGGAAAACTTTGCCTTTAAAAAAATGATAAAATGGAAAAATTACCCCCCCAAAAAAATGAGGAGACAGGAGCAGAGAGAGACAGAGACCTCAGAGACACAGAGACAGAGATAGAAGGCCAGAGGGGCTCCCTACAACACTAGCTCTGCTTGCTGGAGGCTGAATTATGAGTAGAAAATCTTCATTTCTCCTGTTCCCTGAAAAATCTAGTTCCCACTAGCCATGAGTAGTCTTGTCAGAGAAGAGCTCAACTCTCCTGCCTGGGAGAAAGGAGCAGAAGGGATTATTAACAAAACAATAGGAGGAGCTGAGAGCCAGAGAAAAACTTTGCCTTTAAAAAAATCATAAAAAGGAAAAATTACCCCCCATAAAAAATGAGGAGACAGGAGCAGAGAGAGACAGAGACCTCAGAGACACAGAGACAGAGATAGAAGGCCAGAGGGGCTCCCTACCACACTAGCTCTGCTTGCTGGAGGCTGAATTATGAGTAGAAAATCTTCATTTCTCCTGTTCCCTGAAAAATCTAGTTCCCAGTAGCCATGAGTAGTCTTGTCAGAGAAGAGCTCAACTCTCCTGCCTGGGAGAAAGGAGCAGAAGGGATTATTAACAAAAGAATAGGAGGAGCTGAGAGCCAGAGAAAAACTTTGCCTTTAAAAAAATCATAAAAAGGAAAAATTACCCAAAAAAAAATGAGGAGACAGGAGCAGAGAGAGACAGAGACCTCAGAGACACAGAGACAGAGATAGAAGGCCAGAGGGGCTCCCTACCACACTAGCTCTGCTTGCTGGAGGCTGAATTATGAGTAGAAAATGTTCATTTCTCCTGTTCCCTGAAAAATCTAGTTCCCACTAGCCATGAGTAGTCTTGTCAGAGAAGAGCTCAACTCTCCTGCCTGGGAGAAAGGAGCAGAAGGGATTATTAACAAAACAATAGGAGGAGCTGAGAGCCAGAGAAAAACTTTGCCTTTAAAAAAATCATAAAAAGGAAAAATTACCCAAAAAAAAATATGAGGAGACAGGAGCAGAGAGAGACAGAGACCTCAGAGACACAGAGACAGAGATAGAAGGCCAGAGGGGCTCCCTACCACACTAGCTCTGCTTGCTGGAGGCTGAATTATGAGTAGAAAATCTTCATTTCTCCTGTTCCCTGAAAAATCTAGTTCCCAGTAGCCATGAGTAGTCTTGTCAGAGAAGAGCTCAACTCTCCTGCCTGGGAGAAAGGAGCAGAAGGGATTATTAACAAAACAATAGGAGGAGCTGAGAGCCAGAGAAAAACTTTGCCTTTAAAAAAATCATAAAAAGGAAAAATTACCCAAAAAAAAATGAGGAGACAGGAGCAGAGAGAGACAGAGACCTCAGAGACACAGAGACAGAGATAGAAGGCCAGAGGGGCTCCCTACCACACTAGCTCTGCTTGCTGGAGGCTGAATTATGAGTAGAAAATCTTCATTTCTCCTGTTCCCTGAAAAATCTAGTTCCCACTAGCCATGAGTAGTCTTGTCAGAGAAGAGCTCAACTCTCCTGCCTGAGAGAAAGGAGCAGAAGGGATTATTAACAAAACAATAGGAGGAGCTGAGAGCCAGAGAAAAACTTTGCCTTTAAAAAAATCATAAAAAGGAAAAATTACCCAAAAAAAAAATATGAGCAGACAGGAGCAGAGAGAGACAGAGACCTCAGAGACACAGAGACAGAGATAGAAGGCCAGAGGGGCTCCCTACCACACTAGCTCTGCTTGCTGGAGGCTGAATTATGAGTAGAAAATCTTCATTTCTCCTGTTCCCTGAAAAATCTAGTTCCCAGTAGCCATGAGTAGTATTGTCAGAGAAGAGCTCAACTCTCCTGCCTGGGAGAAAGGAGCAGAAGGGATTATTAACAAAACAATAGGAGGAGCTGAGAGCCAGAGGAAAACTTTGCCTTAAAAAAATCATAAAATGGAAAAATTACCCCCCAAAAAAAATGAGGAGACAGGAGCAGAGAGAGACAGAGACCTCAGAGACACAGAGACAGAGATAGAAGGCCAGAGGGGCTCCCTACCACACTAGCTCTGCTTGCTGGAGGCTGAATTATGAGTAGAAAATCTTCATTTCTCCTGTTCCCTGAAAAATCTAGTTCCCACTAGCCATGAGTAGTCTTGTCAGAGAAGAGCTCAACTTCCTGCCTGGAGAAAGGAGCAGAAGGGATTATTAACAAAACAATAGGAGGAGCTGAGAGCCAGAGAAAAACTTTGCCTTTAAAAAAATCATAAAAAGGAAAAATTACCCCCCAAAAAAAATGAGGAGACAGGAGCAGAGAGAGACAGAGACCTCAGAGACACAGAGACAGAGATAGAAGGCCAGAGGGGCTCCCTACCACACTAGCTCTGCTTGCTGGAGGCTGAATTATGAGTAGAAAATCTTCATTTCTCCTGTTCCCTGAAAAATCTAGTTCCCAGTAGCCATGAGTAGTCTTGTCAGAGAAGAGCTCAACTCTCCTGCCTGGGAGAAAGGAGCAGAAGGGATTATTAACAAAACAGTAGGAGGAGCTGAGAGCCAGAGAAAAACTTTGCCTTTAAAAAAATCATAAAAAGGAAAAATTACCCAAAAAAAAATATGAGGAGACAGGAGCAGAGAGAGACAGAGACCTCAGAGACACAGAGACAGAGATAGAAGGCCAGAGGGGCTCCCTACCACACTAGCTCTGCTTGCTGGAGGCTGAATTATGAGTAGAAAATCTTCATTTCTCCTGTTCCCTGAAAAATCTAGTTCCAGTAGCCATGAGTAGTCTTGTCAGAGAAGAGCTCAACTCTCCTGCCTGGGAGAAAGGAGCAGAAGGGATTATTAACAAAACAATAGGAGGAGCTGAGAGCCAGAGAAAAACTTTGCCTTTAAAAAAATCATAAAAAGGAAAAATTACCCAAAAAAAAATAAGGAGACAGGAGCAGAGAGAGACAGAGACCTCAGAGACACAGAGACAGAGATAGAAGGCCAGAGGGGCTCCCTACCACACTATCTCTGCTTGCTGGAGGCTGAATTATGAGTAGAAAATCTTCATTTCTCCTGTTCCCTGAAAAATCTAGTGCCCAGTAGCCATGAGTAGTCTTGTCAGAGAAGAGCTCAACTCTCCTGCCTGGGAGAAAGGAGCAGAAGGGATTATTAACAAAACAATAGGAGGAGCTGAGAGCCAGAGAAAAACTTTGCCTTTAAAAAAATCATAAAAAGGAAAAATTACCCAAAACAAAATGAGGAGAAAGGAGCAGAGAGAGACAGAGACCTCAGAGACACAAGAGAGAGATAGAAGGCCAGAGGGGCTCCCTACCACACTAGCTCTGCTTGCTGGAGGCTGAATTATGAGTAGAAAATCTTCATTTCTCCTGTTCCCTGAAAAATCTAGTTCCCAGTAGCCATGAGTAGTCTTGTCAGAGAAGAGCTCAACTCTCCTGCCTGGGAGAAAGGAGCAGAAGGGATTATTAACAAAAAAATAGGAGGAGCTGAGAGCCAGAGAAAAACTTTGCCTTTAAAAAAATCATAAAAAGGAAAAATTACCCAAAAAAAATGAGACAGGAGCAGAGAGAGACAGAGACCTCAGAGACACAGAGAAAGAGATAGAAGGCCAGAGGGGCTCCCTACCACACTAGCTCTGCTTGCTGGAGGCTGAATTATGAGTAGAAAATCTTCATTTCTCCTGTTCCCTGAAAAATCTAGTTCCCAGTAGCCATGAGTAGTCTTGTCAGAGAAGAGCTCAACTCTCCTGCCTGGGAGAAAGGAGCAGAAGGGATTATTAACAAAACAATAGGAGGAGGTGAGAGCCAGAGAAAAACTTTGCCTTTAAAAAAATCATAAAAAGGAAAAATTACCCAAAAAAAATGAGGAGACAGGAGCAGAGAGAGACAGAGACCTCAGAGACACAGAGACAGAGATAGAAGGCCAGAGGGGCTCCCTACCACACTAGCTCTGCTTGCTGGAGGCTGAATTATGAGTAGAAAATCTTCATTTCTCCTGTTCCCTGAAAAATCTAGTTCCCAGTAGCCATGAGTAGTCTTGTCAGAGAAGAGCTCAACTCTCCTGCCTGGGAGAAAGGAGCAGAAGGGATTATTAACAAAACAATAGGAGGAGCTGAGAGCCAGAGAAAAACTTTGCCTTTAAAAAAATCATAAAAAGGAAAAATTACCCAAAAAAAAATGAGGAGACAGGAGCAGAGAGAGACAGAGACCTCAGAGACACAGAGACAGAGATAGAAGGCCAGAGGGGCTCCCTACCACACTAGCTCTGCTTGCTGGAGGCTGAATTATGAGTAGAAAATCTTCATTTCTCCTGTTCCCTGAAAAATCTAGTTCCCAGTAGCCATGAGTAGTCTTGTCAGAGAAGAGCTCAACTCTCCTGCCTGGGAGAAAGGAGCAGAAGGGATTGTTAACAAAACAATAGGAGGAGCTGGGAGCCAGAGAAAAACTTTGCCTTTAAAAAAATCATAAAAAGGAAAAATTACCCAAAAAAAAATGAGGAGATAGGAGCAGAGAGAGACAGAGACCTCAGAGACACAGAGACAGAGATAGAAGGCCAGAGGGGCTCCCTACCACACTAGCTCTGCTTGCTGGAGGCTGAATTATGAGTAGAAAATCTTCATTTCTCCTGTTCCCTGAAAAATCTAGTTCCCATTAGCCATGAGTAGTCTTGTCACAGAAGAGATCAACTCTCCTGCCTGGGAGAAAGGAGCAGAAGGGATTATTAACAAAACAATAGGAGGAGCTGAGAGCCAGAGAAAAACTTTGCCTTTAAAAAAATCATAAAAAGGAAAAATTACGCCAAAAAAAAAATGAGGAGACAGGAGCAGAGAGAGACAGAGACCTCAGAGACACAGAGACAGAGGTAGAAGGCCAGAGGGGCTCCCTACCACACTAGCTCTGCTTGCTGTAGGCTGAATTATGAGTAGAAAGTCTTCATTTCTCCTGTTCCCTGAAAAATCTAGTTCCCAGTAGCCATGAGTAGTCTTGTCAGAGAAGAGCTCAACTCTCCTGCCTGGGAGAAAGGAGCAGAAGGGATTATTAACAAAACAATAGGAGGACCTGAGAGCCAGAGAAAAACTTTGCCTTTAAAAAAATCATAAAAAGGAAAAATTACCAAAAAAAAAATGAGGAGACAGGAGGAGAAAGAGACAGAGACCTCAGAGACACAGAGACAGAGATAGAAGGCCAGAGGGGCTCCCTACCACACTATCTCTGCTTGCTGGAGGCTGAATTATGAGTAGAAAATCTTCATTTCTCCTGTTCCCTGAAAAATCTAGTTCCCAGTAGCCATGAGTAGTCTTGTCAGAGAAGAGCTCAACTCTCCTGCCTGGAGAAAGGAGCAGGAGGGATTATTAACAAAACAATAGGAGGAGCTGAGAGCCAGAGAAAAACTTTGCCTTTAAAAAAATCATAAAAAGGAAAAATTACCCAAAAAAAAAATATGAGGAGACAGGAGCAGAGAGAGACAGAGACCTCAGAGACACAGAGACAGAGATAGAAGGCCGGAGGGGCTCCCTACCACACTAGCTCTGCTTGCTGGAGGCTGAATTATGAGTAGAAAATCTTCATTTCTCCTGTTCCCTGAAAAATCTAGTTCCCAGTAGCCATGAGTAGTATTGTCAGAGAAGAGCTCAACTCTCCTGCCTGGGAGAAAGGAGCAGAAGGGATTATTAACAAAACAAAAGGAGGAGCTGAGAGCCAGAGGAAAACTTTGCCTTTAAAAAAATCATAAAATGGAATAATTACCCCCCAAAAAAAATGAGGAGACAGGAGCAGAGAGAGACAGAGACCTCAGAGACACAGAGACAGAGATAGAAGGCCAGAGGGGCTCCCTACCACACTAGCTCTGCTTGCTGGAGGCTGAATTATGAGTAGAAAATCTTCATTTCTCCTGTTCCCTGAAAAATCTAGTTCCCAGTAGCCATGAGTAGTCTTGTCAGAGAAGAGCTCAACTCTCCTGCCTGGGAGAAAGGAGCAGAAGGGATTATTAACAAAACAATAGGAGGAGCTGAGAGCCAGAGAAAAACTTTGCCTTTAAAAAAATCATAAAAAGGAAAAATTACCCCCCAAAAAAATGAGGAGACAGGAGCAGAGAGAGACAGAGACCTCAGAGACACAGAGACAGAGATAGAAGGCCAGAGGGGCTCCCGACCACACTAGCTCTGCTTGCTGGAGGCTGAATTATGAGTAGAAAATCTTCATTTCTCCTGTTCCCTGAAAAATCTAGTTCCCAGTAGCCATGAGTAGTCTTGTCAGAGAAGAGCTCAGCTCTCCTGCCTGGGAGAAAGGAGCAGAAGGGATTATTAACAAAACAATAGGAGGAGCTGAGAGCCAGAGAAAAACTTTGCCTTTAAAAAAATCATAAAAAGGAAAAATTACCCAAAAAAAAAATGAGGAGACAGGAGCAGAAAGAGACAGAGACCTCAGAGACACAGAGACAGAGATAGAAGGCCAGAGGGTCTCCCTACCACACTAGCTCTGCTTGCTGGAGGCTGAATTATGAGTAGAAAATCTTCATTTCTCCTGTTCCCTGAAAAATCTAGTTCCCAGTAGCCATGAGTAGTCTTGTCAGAGAAGAGCTCAACTCTCCTGCCTGGGAGAAAGGAGCAGAAGGGATTATTAACAAAACAATAGGAGGAGCTGAGAGCCAGAGAAAAACTTTGCCTTTAAAAAAATCATAAAAAGGAAAAATTACCCAAAAAAAAATGAGGAGACAGGAGCAGAGAGAGACAGAGACCTCAGAGACACAGAGACAGAGATAGAAGGCCAGAGGGGCTCCCTACCACACTAGCTCTGCTTGCTGGAGGCTGAATTATGAGTAGAAAATCTTCATTTCTCCTGTTCCCTGAAAAATCTAGTTCCCACTAGCCATGAATAGTCTTGTCAGAGAAGAGCTCAACTCTCCTGCCTGGGAGAAAGGAGCAGAAGGGATTATTAACAAAACAATAGGAGGAGCTGAGAGCCAGAGAAAAACTTTGCCTTTAAAAAAATCATAAAAAGGAAAAATTACCCAAAAAATATATGAGGAGACAGGAGCAGAGAGAGACAGAGATCTAAGAGACACAAAGACAGAGATAGAAGGCCAGAGGGGCTCCCTACCACACTAGCTCTGCTTGCTGGAGGCTGAATTATGAGTAGAAAATCTTCATTTCTCTTGTTCCCTGAAAAATCTAGTTCCCAGTAGCCATGAGTAGTCTTGTCAGAGAAGAGCTCAACTCTCCTGCCTGGGAGAAAGGAGCAGAAGGGATTATTAACAAAACAATAGGAGGAGCTGAGAGCCAGAGAAAAACTTTGCCTTTAAAAAAATCATAAAAAGGAAAAATTACCCCCAAAAAAATGAGGAGACAGGAGCAGAGAGAGACAGAGACCTCAGAGACACAGAGACAGAGATAGAAGGCCAGAGGGGCTCCCTACCACACTAGCTCTGCTTGCTGGAGGCTGAATTATGAGTAGAAAATCTTCATTTCTCCTGTTCCCTGAAAAATCTAGTTCCCAGTAGCCATGAGTAGTCTTGTCAGAGAAGAGCTCAACTCTCCTGCCTGGGAGAAAGGAGCAGAAGGGATTATTAACAAAACAATAGGAGGAGCTGAGAGCCAGAGGAAAACTTTGCCTTTAAAAAAATCATAAAATGGAAAAATTACCCCAAAAATATATGAGGAGACAGGAGCAGAGAGAGACAGAGACCTCAGAGACACAGAGACAGAGATAGAAGGCCAGAGGGGCTCCCTACCACACTAGCTCTGCTTGCTGGAGGCTGAATTATGAGTAGAAAATCTTCATTTCTCCTGTTCCCTGAAAAATCTAGTTCCCAGTAGGCATGAGTAGTCTTGTCAGAGAAGAGCTCAACTCTCCTGCCTGGGAGAAAGGAGCAGAAGGGATTATTAACAAAACAATAGGAGGAGCTGAGAGCCAGAGAAAAACTTTGCCTTTAAAAAAATCATAAAAAGGAAAAATTACCCAAAAAAAAATGAGGAGACAGGAGCAGAAAGAGACAGAGACCTCAGAGACACAGAGACAGAGATAGAAGGCCAGAGGGGCTCCCTACCACACTAGCTCTGCTTGCTGGAGGCTGAATTATGAGTAGAAAATCTTCATTTCTCCTGTTCCCTGAAAAATCTAGTTCCCAGTAGCCATGAGTAGTCTTCTCAGAGAAGAGCTCAACTCTCCTGCCTGGGAGAAAGGAGCAGAAGGGATTATTAACAAAAGAATAGGAGGAGGTGAGAGCCAGAGAAAAACTTTGCCTTTAAAAAAATCATAAAAAGGAAAAATTACCCAAAAAAAAATGAGGAGACAGGAGCAGAGAGAGACAGAGACCTCAGAGACACAGAGACAGAGATAGAAGGCCAGAGGGGCTCCCTACCACACTAGCTCTGCTTGCTGGAGGCTGAATTATGAGTAGAAAATGTTCATTTCTCCTGTTCCCTGAAAAATCTAGTTCCCACTAGCCATGAGTAGTCTTGTCAGAGAAGAGCTCAACTCTCCTGCCTGGGAGAAAGGAGCAGAAGGGATTATTAACAAAACAATAGGAGGAGCTGAGAGCCAGAGAAAAACTTTGCCTTTAAAAAAATCATAAAAAGGAAAAATTACCCAAAAAAAAATATGAGGAGACAGGAGCAGAGAGAGACAGAGACCTCAGAGACACAGAGACAGAGATAGAAGGCCAGAGGGGCTCCCTACCACACTAGCTCTGCTTGCTGGAGGCTGAATTATGAGTAGAAAATCTTCATTTCTCCTGTTCCCTGAAAAATCTAGTTCCCAGTAGCCATGAGTAGTCTTGTCAGAGAAGAGCTCAACTCTCCTGCCTGGGAGAAAGGAGCAGAAGGGATTATTAACAAAACAATAGGAGGAGCTGAGAGCCAGAGAAAAACTTTGCCTTTAAAAAAATCATAAAAAGGAAAAATTACCCAAAAAAAAATGAGGAGACAGGAGCAGAGAGAGACAGAGACCTCAGAGACACAGAGACAGAGATAGAAGGCCAGAGGGGCTCCCTACCACACTATCTCTGCTTGCTGGAGGCTGAATTATGAGTAGAAAATCTTCATTTCTCCTGTTCCCTGAAAAATCTAGTTCCCAGTAGCCATGAGTAGTCTTGTCAGAGAAGAGCTCAACTCTCCTGCCTGGGAGAAAGGAGCAGAAGGGATTATTAACAAAACAATAGGAGGAGCTGAGAGCCAGAGAAAAACTTTGCCTTTAAAAAAATCATAAAAAGGAAAAATTACCCAAAAAAAAATGAGGAGACAGGAGCAGAGAGAGACAGAGACCTCAGAGACACAAGAGAGAGATAGAAGGCCAGAGGGGCTCCCTACCACACTAGCTCTGCTTGCTGGAGGCTGAATTATGAGTAGAAAATCTTCATTTCTCCTGTTCCCTGAAAAATCTAGTTCCCAGTAGCCATGAGTAGTCTTGTCAGAGAAGAGCTCAACTCTCCTGCCTGGGAGAAAGGAGCAGAAGGGATTATTAACAAAAAAATAGGAGGAGCTGAGAGCCAGAGAAAAACTTTGCCTTTAAAAAAATCATAAAAAGGAAAAATTACCCAAAAAAAATGAGACAGGAGCAGAGAGAGACAGAGACCTCAGAGACACAGAGAAAGAGATAGAAGGCCAGAGGGGCTCCCTACCACACTAGCTCTGCTTGCTGGAGGCTGAATTATGAGTAGAAAATCTTCATTTCTCCTGTTCCCTGAAAAATCTAGTTCCCAGTAGCCATGAGTAGTCTTGTCAGAGAAGAGCTCAACTCTCCTGCCTGGGAGAAAGGAGCAGAAGGGATTATTAACAAAACAATAGGAGGAGCTGAGAGCCAGAGAAAAACTTTGCCTTTAAAAAAATCATAAAAAGGAAAAATTACCCAAAAAAAATGAGGAGACAGGAGCAGAGAGAGACAGAGACCTCAGAGACACAGAGACAGAGATAGAAGGCCAGAGGGGCTCCCTACCACACTAGCTCTGCTTGCTGGAGGCTGAATTATGAGTAGAAAATCTTCATTTCTCCTGTTCCCTGAAAAATCTAGTTCCCAGTAGCCATGAGTAGTCTTGTCAGAGAAGAGCTCAACTCTCCTGCCTGGGAGAAAGGAGCAGAAGGGATTATTAACAAAACAATAGGAGGAGCTGAGAGCCAGAGAAAAACTTTGCCTTTAAAAAAATCATAAAAAGGAAAAATTACCCAAAAAAAATATGAGGAGACAGGAGCAGAGAGAGACAGAGAACTCAGAGACACAGAGACAGAGATAGAAGGCCAGAGGGGCTCCCTACCACACGAGCTCTGCTTGCTGGAGGCTGAATTATGAGTAGAAAATCTTCATTTCTCCTGTTCCCTGAAAAATCTAGTTCCCAGTAGCCATGAGTAGTCTTGTCAGAGAAGAGCTCAACTCTCCTGCCTGGGAGAAAGGAGCAGAAGGGATTATTAACAAAACAATAGGAGGAGCTGAGAGCCAGAGAAAAACTTTGCCTTTAAAAAAATCATAAAAAGGAAAAATTACCCAAAAAAAATGAGGAGACAGGAGCAGAGAGAGACAGAGACCTCAGAGACACAGAGACAGAGATAGAAGGCCAGAGGGGCTCCCTACCACACTATCTCTGCTTGCTGGAGGCTGAATTATGAGTAGAAAATCTTCATTTCTCCTGTTCCCTGAAAAATCTAGTTCCCAGTAGCCATGATTAGTCTTGTCAGAGAAGAGCTCAACTCTCCTGCCTGGGAGAAAGGAGCAGAAGGGATTATTAACAAAACAATAGGAGGAGCTGAGAGCCAGAGAAAAACTTTGCCTTTAAAAAAATCATAAAAAGGAAAAATTACCCAAAAAAAATGAGGAGACAGGAGCAGAGAGAGACAGAGACCTCAGAGACACAAGACAGAGATAGAAGGCCAGAGGGGCTCCCTACCACACTAGCTCTGCTTGCTGGAGGCTGAATTATGAGTAGAAAATCTTCATTTCTCCTGTTCCCTGAAAAATCTAGTTCCCAGTAGCCATGAGTAGTCTTGTCAGAGAAGAGCTCAACTCTCCTGCCTGGGAGAAAGGAGCAGAAGGGATTATTAACAAAAAAATAGGAGGAGCTGAGAGCCAGAGAAAAGCTTTGCCTTTAAAAAAATCATAAAAAGGAAAAATTACCCAAAAAAAATGAGACAGGAGCAGTGAGAGACAGAGACCTCAGAGACACAGAGAAAGAGATAGAAGGCCAGAGGGGCTCCCTACCACACTAGCTCTGCTTGCTGGAGGCTGAATTATGAGTAGAAAATCTTCATTTCTCCTGTTCCCTGAAAAATCTAGTTCCCAGTAGCCATGAGTAGTCTTGTCAGAGAAGAGCTCAACTCTCCTGCCTGGGAGAAAGGAGCAGAAGGGATTATTAACAAAACAATAGGAGGAGCTGAGAGCCAGAGAAAATCTTTGCCTTTAAAAAAATCATAAAAAGGAAAAATTACCCAAAAAAAAATGAGGAGACAGGAGCAGAGAGAGACAGAGACCTCAGAGACACAGAGACAGAGATAGAAGGCCAGAGGGGCTCCCTACCACACTATCTCTGCTTGCTGGAGGCTGAATTATGAGTAGAAAATCTTCATTTCTCCTGTTCCCTGAAAAATCTAGTTCCCACTAGCCATGAGTAGTCTTGTCAGAGAAGAGCTCAACTCTCCTGCCTGGGACAAAGGAGCAGAAGGGATTATTAACAAAACAATAGGAGGAGCTGAGAGCCAGAGTAAAACTTTGCCTTTAAAAAAATCATAAAAAGGAAAAATTACCCAAAAAAATGAGTAGACAGGAGCAGAGAGAGACAGAGACCTCAGAGACACAGAGACAGAGATAGAAGGCCAGAGGGGCTCCCTACCACACTAGCTCTGCTTGCTGGAGGCTGAATTATGAGTAGAAAATCTTCATTTCTCCTGTTCCCTGAAAAATCTAGTTCCCAGTAGCCATGAGTAGTCTTGTCAGAGAAGAGCTCAACTCTCCTGCCTGGGAGAAAGGAGCAGAAGGGATTATTAACAAAACAATAGGAGGAGCTGAGAGCCAGAGAAAAACTTTGCCTTTAAAAAAATCATAAAAAGGAAAAATTACCCAAAAAAAAATGAGGAGACAGGAGCAGAGAGAGACAGAGACCTCAGAGACACAGAGACAGAGATAGAAGGCCAGAGGGGCTCCCTACCACACTAGCTCTGCTTGCTGGAGGCTGAATTATGAGTAGAAAATCTTCATTTCTCCTGTTCCCTGAAAAATCTAGTTCCCAGTAGCCATGAGTAGTCTTGTCAGAGAAGAGCTCAACTCTCCTGCCTGGGAGAAAGGAGCAGAAGGGATTATTAACAAAACAATAGGAGGAGCTGGGAGCCAGAGAAAAACTTTGCCTTTAAAAAAATCATAAAAAGGAAAAATTACCCAAAAAAAATGAGGAGATAGGAGCAGAGAGAGACAGAGACCTCAGAGACACAGAGACAGAGATAGAAGGCCAGAGGGGCTCCCTACCACACTAGCTCTGCTTGCTGGAGGCTGAATTATGAGTAGAAAATCTTCATTTCTCCTGTTCCCTGAAAAATCTAGTTCCCATTAGCCATGAGTAGTCTTGTCAGAGAAGAGATCAACTCTCCTGCCTGGGAGAAAGGAGCAGAAGGGATTATTAACAAAACAATAGGAGGAGCTGAGAGCCAGAGAAAAACTTTGCCTTTAAAAAAATCATAAAAAGGAAAAATTACCCAAAAAGAAAATGAGGAGACAGGAGCAGAGAGAGACAGAGACCTCAGAGACACAGAGACAGAGATAGAAGGCCAGAGGGGCTCCCTACCACACTAGCTCTGCTTGCTGGAGGCTGAATTATGAGTAGAAAATCTTCATTTCTCCTGTTCCCTGAAAAATCTAGTTCCCAGTAGCCATGAGTAGTCTTGTCAGAGAAGAGCTCAACTCTCCTGCCTGGGAGAAAGGAGCAGAAGGGATTATTAACAAAACAATAGGAGGAGCTGAGAGCCAGAGAAAAACTTTGCCTTTAAAAAAATCATAAAAAGGAAAAATTACCCAAAAAAAAATGAGGAGACAGGAGCAGAGAGAGACAGAGACCTCAGAGACACAGAGACAGAGATAGAAGGCCAGAGGGGCTCCCTACCACACTAGCTCTGCTTGCTGGAGGCTGAATTATGAGTAGAAAATCTTCATTTCTCCTGTTCCCTGAAAAATCTAGTTCCCACTAGCCATGAGTAGTCTTGTCAGAGAAGAGCTCAACTCTCCTGCCTGGGAGAAAGGAGCAGAAGGGATTATTAACAAAACAATAGGAGGAGCTGAGAGCCAGAGAAAAACTTTGCCTTTAAAAAAATCATAAAAAGGAAAAATTACCCAAAAAAAATGAGTAGACAGGAGCAGAGAGAGACAGAGACCTCAGAGACACAGAGACAGAGATAGAAGGCCAGAGGGGCTCCCTACCACACTAGCTCTGCTTGCTGGAGGCTGAATTATGAGTAGAAAATCTTCATTTCTCCTGTTCCCTGAAAAATCTAGTTCCCAGTAGCCATGAGTAGTCTTGTCAGAGAAGAGCTCAACTCTCCTGCCTGGGAGAAAGGAGCAGAAGGGATTATTAACAAAACAATAGGAGGAGCTGAGAGCCAGAGAAAAACTTTGCCTTTAAAAAAATCATAAAAAGGAAAAATTACCCAAAAAAAATGAGGAGACAGGAGCAGAGAGAGACAGAGACCTCAGAGACACAGAGACAGAGATAGAAGGCCAGAGGGGCTCCCTACCACACTAGCTCTGCTTGCTGGAGGCTGAATTATGAGTAGAAAATCTTCATTTCTCCTGTTCCCTGAAAAATCTAGTTCCCAGTAGCCATGAGTAGTCTTGTCAGAGAAGAGCTCAACTCTCCTGCCTGGGAGAAAGGAGCAGAAGGGATTATTAACAAAACAATAGGAGGAGCTGGGAGCCAGAGAAAAACTTTGCCTTTAAAAAA
>JAKSZU010000906.1:0-29960 GCA_026018925.1 Tupaia tana | reverse complement strand
CCTCTGAGAAGATTCCACATGGATACTGGGAACTACATATTTCAGGGCACAGGCGAAATGGACATTTTCTACTCATAATTCAGCCTCCAGCAAGCAAAGCTAGTGTGGTAGGGAGCCCCTCTGGCCTCTATCCCTGTCTCTGTGTCTCTGAGGTCTCTGTCTCTCTCTGCTCCTGTCTCCTCATTTTTTTTTGGTAATTTTTCCTTTTTACGATTTTTTTAAAGGTAGAATTTCTCTCTGGCTCTCAGCTCCATCTTTTGTATTGTTAATAAGCCCTTCTGCTCCTTTCTCCCAGGCAGGAGAGTTGAGCCTCTGAGAAGATTCCACATGGATACTGGGAATTAGATATTTCAGGGCACAGGCGAAATGAAGATTTTCTACTCATAATTCAGCCTCCAGCAAGCAAAGCTAGTGTGGTAGGGAGCCCCTCTGGCCTCTATCCCTGTCTCTGTGTCTCTGAGGTCTCTGTCTCTCTCTGCTCCTGTCTCCTCATTTTTTTTGGTAATTTATCCTTTTTACGATTTTTTTAAAGGTAGAATTTCTCTCTGGCTCTCAGCTCCATCTTTTGTATTGTTAATAAGCCCTTCTGCTCCTTTCTCCCAGGCAGGAGAGTTCAGCCATTCTCTGAGAAGATTCCACATGGATATTGGGAACTAGATATTTCAGGGCACAGGCAAAATAAAGATTTTCTACTCATAATTCAGCCTCCAGCAAGCAAAGCTAGTGTGGTAGGGAGCCCCTCTGGCCTCTATCCCTGTCTCTGTGTCTCTGAGGTCTCTGTATCTCTCTGCTCCTGTCTCCTCATTTTTTTTGGTAATTTTTCCTTTTTACGATTTTTTTAAAGGTAGAATTTCTCTCTGGCTCTCAGCTCCATCTTTTGTATTGTTAATAAGCCCTTCTGCTCCTTTCTCCCAGGCAGGAGAGTTGAGCCTCTGAGAAGATTCCACATGGATACTGGGAACTAGATATTTCAGGGCACAGGCGAAATGAAGATTTTCTACTCATAATTCAGCCTCCAGCAAGCAAAGCTAGTGTGGTAGGGAGCCCCTCTGGCCTCTATCCCTGTCTCTGTGTCTCTGAGGTCTCTGTCTCTCTCTGCTCTTGTCTCCTCATTTTTTTTGGTAATTTTTCCTTTTTACGATTTTTTAAAGGTAGAATTTCTCTCTGGCTCTCAGCTCCATCTTTTGTATTGTTAATAAGCCCTTCTGCTCCTTTCTCCCAGGCAGGAGAGTTGAGCCTCTGAGAAGATTCCACATGGATACTGGGAACTAGATATTTCAGGGCACAGGCGAAATGAAGATTTTCTACTCATAATTCAGCCTCCAGCAAGAAAAGCTAGTGTGGTAGGGAGCCCTCTGGCCTCTATCCCTGTCTCTGTGACTCTGAGGTCTCTGTCTCTCTCTGCTCTTGTCTCCTCATTTTTTTTTGGTAATTTTTCCTTTTTAACGATTTTTTTAAAGGTAGAATTTCTCTCTGGCTCTCAGCTCCATCTTTTGTATTGTTAATAAGCCCTTCTGCTCCTTTCTCCCAGTCAGGAGAGTTGAGCCTCTGAGAAGATTCCACATGGATACTGGGAACTAGATATTTCAGGGCACAGGCGAAATGAAGATTTTCTACTCATAATTCAGCCTCCAGCAAGCAAAGCTAGTGTGGTAGGGAGCCCCTCTGGCCTCTATCCATGTCTCTGTGTCTCTGAGGTCTCTGTCTCTCTCTGCTCCTGTCTCCTCATATTTTTTTGGTAATTTTTCCTTTTTACGATTTTTTTAAAGGTAGAATTTCTCTCTGGCTCTCAGCTCCATCTTTTGTTTTGTTAATAAGCCCTTCTGCTCCTTTCTCCCAGGCAGGAGAGTTGAGCCTCTGAGAAGATTCCACATGGATACTGGGAACTAGATATTTCAGGGCACAGGCGAAATGGACATTTTCTACTCATAATTCAGCCTCCAGCAAGCAAAGCTAGTGTGGTAGGGAGCCCCTCTGGCCTCTATCCCTGTCTCTGTGTCTCTGAGGTCTCTGTCTCTCTCTGCTCCTGTCTCCTCATTTTTTTTTTGGTAATTTTTCCTTTTTACGATTTTTTTAAAGGTAGAATTTCTCTCTGGCTCTCAGCTCCATCTTTTGTATTGTTAATAAGCCCTTCTGCTCCTTTCTCCCAGGCAGGAGAGTTGAGCCTCTGAGAAGATTCCACATGGATACTGGGAATTAGATATTTCAGGGCACAGGCGAAATGAAGATTTTCTACTCATAATTCAGCCTCCAGCAAGCAAAGCTAGTGTGGTAGGGAGCCCCTCTGGCCTCTATCCCTGTCTCTGTGTCTCTGAGGTCTCTGTCTCTCTCTGCTCCTGTCTCCTCATTTTTTTTGGTAATTTTTCCTTTTTACGATTTTTTTAAAGGTAGAATTTCTCTCTGGCTCTCAGCTCCATCTTTTGTATTGTTAATAAGCCCTTCTGCTCCTTTCTCCCAGGCAGGAGAGTTGAGCCTCTGAGAAGATTCCACATGGATACTGGGAACTAGATATTTCAGGGCACAGGCGAAATGAAGATTTTCTACTCATAATTCAGCCTCCAGCAAGCAAAGCTAGTGTGGTAGGGAGCCCCTCTGGCCTCTATCCCTGTCCTCTGTGTCTCTGAGGTCTCTGTCTCTCTCTGCTCCTGTCTCCTCATTTTTTTTGGTAATTTATCCTTTTTGGAATTTTTTAAAGGTAGAATTTCTCTCTGGCTCTCAGCTCATCTGTTGTATTGTTAATAAGCCCTTCTGCTCCTTTCTCCCAGGCAGGAGAGTTGAGCCTCTGAGAAGATTCCACATGGATATTGGGAACTAGATATTTCAGGGCACAGGCAAAATAAAGATTTTCTACTCATAATTCAGCCTCCAGCAAGCAAAGCTAGTGTGGTAGGGATCCCCTCTGGCCTCTATCCCTGTCTCTGTGTCTCTGAGGTCTCTGTCTCTCTCTGCTCCTGTCTCCTCATTTTTTTTGGTAATTTTTCCTTTTTACGATTTTTTTAAAGGTAGAATTTCTCTCTGGCTCTCAGCTCCATCTTTTGTATTGTTAATAAGCCCTTCTGCTCCTTTCTCCCAGGCAGGAGAGTTGAGCCTCTGAGAAGATTCCACATGGATACTGGGAACTAGATATTTCAGGGCACAGGCGAAATGAAGATTTTCTACTCATAATTCAGCCTCCAGCAAGCAAAGCTAGTGTGGTAGGGAGCCCCTCTGGCCTCTATCCCTGTCTCTGTGTCTCTGAGGTCTCTGTCTCTCTCTGCTCCTGTCTCCTCATTTTTTTTGGTAATTTTTCCTTTTTACGATTTTTTTAAAGGTAGAATTTCTCTCTGGCTCTCAGTTCCATCTGTTGTATTGTTAATAAGCCCTTCTGCTCCTTTCTCCCAGGCAGGAGAGTTGAGCCTCTGAGAAGATTCCACATGGATACTGGGAACTAGATATTTCAGGGCACAGGCGAAATGAAGATTTTCTACTCATAATTCAGCCTCCAGCAAGCAAAGCTAGTGTGGTAGGGAGCCCCTCTGGCCTCTATCCCTGTCTCTGTGTCTCTGAGGTCTCTGTCTCTCTCTGCTCCTGTCTCCTCATTTTTTTTGGTAATTTTTCCTTTTTACGATTTTTTTAAAGGTAGAATTTCTCTCTGGCTCTCAGCTCCATCTTTTGTATTGTTAATAAGCCCTTCTGCTCCTTTCTCCCAGGCAGGAGAGTTGAGCCTCTGAGAAGATTCCACATGGATATTGGGAACTAGATATTTCAGGGCACAGGCAAAATAAAGATTTTCTACTCATAATTCAGCCTCCAGCAAGCAAAGCTAGTGTGGTAGGGAGCCCCTCTGGCCTCTATCCCTGTCTCTGTGTCTCTGAGGTCTCTGTCTCTCTCTGCTCCTGTCTCCTCATTTTTTTTGGTAATTTTTCCTTTTTACGATTTTTTTAAAGGTAGAATTTCTCTCTGGCTCTCAGCTCCATCTTTTGTATTGTTAATAAGCCCTTCTGCTCCTTTCTCCCAGGCAGGAGAGTTGAGCCTCTGAGACGATTCCACATGGATACTGGGAACTACATATTTCAGGGCACAGGCGAAATGAAGATTTTCTACTCATAATTCAGCCTCCAGCAAGCAAAGCTAGTGTGGTAGGGAGCCCCTCTGGCCTCTATCCCTGTCTCTGTGTCTCTGAGGTCTCTGTCTCTCTCTGCTCCTGTCTCCTCATTTTTTTTGGTAATTTTTCCTTTTTACGATTTTTTTAAAGGTAGAATTTCTCTCTGGCTCTCAGCTCCATCTTTTGTATTGTTAATAAGCCCTTCTGCTCCTTTCTCCCAGGCAGGAGAGTTGAGCCTCTGAGAAGATTCCACATGGATACTGGGAACTAGATATTTCAGGGCACAGGCGAAATGAAGATTTTCTACTCATAATTCAGCCTCCAGCAAGCAAAACTAGTGTGGTAGGGAGCCCCTCTGGCCTCTATCCCTGTCTCTGTGTCTCTGAGGTCTCTGTCTCTCTCTGCTCCTGTCTCCTCATTTTTTTTGGTAATTTTTCCTTTTTACGATTTTTTTAAAGGTAGAATTTCTCTCTGGCTCTCAGCTCCATCTGTTGTATTGTTAATAAGCCCTTCTGCTCCTTTCTCCCAGGCAGGAGAGTTGAGCCTCTGAGAAGATTCCACATGGATACTGGGAACTAGATATTTCAGGGCACAGGCGAAATGAAGATTTTCTACTCATAATTCAGCCTCCAGCAAGCAAAGCTAGTGTGGTAGGGAGCCCCTCTGGCCTCTATCCCTGTCTCTGTGTCTCAGAGGTCTCTGTCTCTCTCTGCTCCTGTCTCCTCATTTTTTTTGGTAATTTTTCCTTTTTACGATTTTTTTAAAGGTAGAATTTCTCTCTGGCTCTCAGCTCCATCTTTTGTATTGTTAATAAGCCCTTCTGCTCCTTTCTCCCAGGCAGGAGAGTTGAGCCTCTGAGAAGATTCCACATGGATACTGGGAACTAGATATTTCAGGGCACAGGCGAAATGAAGATTTTCTACTCATAATTCAGCCTCCAGCAAGCAAAGCTAGTGTGGTAGGGAGCCCCTCTGGCCTCTATCCCTGTCTCTGTGTCTCTGAGGTCTCTGTCTCTCTCTGCTCCTGTCTCCTCATTTTTTTTGGTAAATTATCCTTTTTACGATTTTTTTAAAGGTAGAATTTCTCTCTGGCTCTCAGCTCCATCTTTTGTATTGTTAATAAGCCCTTCTGCTCCTTTCTCCCAGGCAGGAGAGTTGAGCCTCTGAGAAGATTCCACATGGATATTGGGAACTAGATATTTCAGGGCACAGGCAAAATAAAGATTTTCTACTCATAATTCAGCCTCCAGCAAGCAAAGCTAGTGTGGTAGGGAGCCCCTCTGGCCTCTATCCCTGTCTCTGTGTCTCTGAGGTCTCTGTCTCTCTCTGCTCCTGTCTCCTCATTTTTTTTGGTAATTTTTCCTTTTTACGATTTTTTTAAAGGTAGAATTTCTCTCTGGCTCTCAGCTCCATCTTTTGTATTGTTAATAAGCCCTTCTGCTCCTTTCTCCCAGGCAGGAGAGTTGAGCCTCTGAGAAGATTCCACATGGATACTGGGAACTAGATATTTCAGGGCACAGGCGAAATGAAGATTTTCTACTCATAATTCAGCCTCCAGCAAGCAAAGCTAGTGTGGTAGGGAGCCCCTCTGGCCTCTATCCCTGTCTCTGTGTCTCTGAGGTCTCTGTCTCTCTCTGCTCCTGTCTCCTCATTTTTTTTGGTAATTTTTCCTTTTTACGATTTTTTTAAAGGTAGAATTTCTCTCTGGCTCTCAGCTCCATCTGTTGTATTGTTAATAAGCCCTTCTGCTCCTTTCTCCCAAGCAGGAGAGTTGAGCCTCTGAGAAGATTCCACATGGATACTGGGAACTAGATATTTCAGGGCACAGGCGAAATGAAGATTTTCTACTCATAATTCAGCCTCCAGCAAGCAAAGCTAGTGTGGTAGGGAGCCCCTCTGGCCTCTATCCCTGTCTCTGTGTCTCAGAGGTCTCTGTCTCTCTCTGCTCCTGTCTCCTCATTTTTTTTGGTAATTTTTCCTTTTTACGATTTTTTTAAAGGTAGAATTTCTCTCTGGCTCTCAGCTCCATCTTTTGTATTGTTAATAAGCCCTTCTGCTCCTTTCTCCCAGGCAGGAGAGTTGAGCCTCTGAGACGATTCCACATGGATACTGGGAAACTACATATTTCAGGGCACAGGCGAAATGAGATTTTCTACTCATAATTCAGCCTCCAGCAAGCAAAGCTAGTGTGGTAGGGAGCCCCTCTGGCCTCTATCCCTGTCTCTGTGTCTCTGAGGTCTCTGTCTCTCTCTGCTCCCTGTCTCCTCATTTTTTTTGGTAATTTTTCCTTTTTACGATTTTTTTAAAGGTAGAATTTCTCTCTGGCTCTCAGCTCCATCTTTTGTATTGTTAATAAGCCCTTCTGCTCCTTTCTCCCAGGCAGGAGAGTTGAGCCTCTGAGACGATTCCACATGGATACTGGGAACTACATATTTCAGGGCACAGGCGAAATGAAGATTTTCTACTCATAATTCAGCCCTCCAGCAAGCAAAGCTAGTGTGGTAGGGAGCCCCTCTGGCCTCTATCCCTGTCTCTGTGTCTCTGAGGTCTCTGTCTCTCTCTGCTCCTGTCTCCTCATTTTTTTTGGGTAATTTTTCCTTTTTACGATTTTTTTAAAGGTAGAATTTCCTCTCTGGCTCTCAGCTCCATCTTTTGTATTGTTAATAAGCCCTTCTGCTCCTTTCTCCCAGGCAGGAGAGTTGAGCCTCTGAGAAGATTCCACATGGATACTGGGAACTAGATATTTCAGGTGCACAGGCGAAATGAAGATTTTCTACTCATAATTCAGCCTCCAGCAAGCAAAACTAGTGTGGTAGGGAGCCCCTCTGGCCTCTATCCCTGTCTCTGTGTCTCTGAGGTCTCTGTCTCTCTCTGCTCCTGTCTCCTCATTTTTTTTGGTAATTTTTCCTTTTTACGATTTTTTTAAAGGTAGAATTTCTCTCTGGCTCTCAGCTCCATCTGTTGTATTGTTAATAAGCCCTTCTGCTCCTTTCTCCCAGGCAGGAGAGTTGAGCCTCTGAGAAGATTCCACATGGATACTGGGAACTAGATATTTCAGGGCACAGGCGAAATGAAGATTTTCTACTCATAATTCAGCCTCCAGCAAGCAAAGCTAGTGTGGTAGGAGCCCCTCTGGCCTCTATCCCTGTCTCTGTGTCTCAGAGGTCTCTGTCTCTCTCTGCTCCTGTCTCCTCATTTTTTTTGGTAATTTTTCCTTTTTACGATTTTTTTAAAGGTAGAATTTCCTCTCTGGCTCTCAGCTCCATCTTTTGTATTGTTAATAAGCCCTTCTGCTCCTTTCTCCCAGGCAGGAGAGTTGAGCCTCTGAGAAGATTCCACATGGATACTGGGAACTAGATATTTCAGGGCACAGGCGAAATGAAGATTTTCTACTCATAATTCAGCCTCCAGCAAGCAAAGCTAGTGTGGTAGGGAGCCCCTCTGGCCTCTATCCCTGTCTCTGTGTCTCTGAGGTCTCTGTCTCTCTCTGCTCCTGTCTCCTCATTTTTTTTGGTAAATTATCCTTTTTTAACGATTTTTTTAAAGGTAGAATTTCTCTCTGGCTCTCAGCTCCATCTTTTGTATTGTTAATAAGCCCTTCTGCTCCTTTCTCCCAGGCAGGAGAGTTGAGCCTCTGAGAAGATTCCACATGGATATTGGGAACTAGATATTTCAGGGCACAGGCAAAATAAAGATTTTCTACTCATAATTCAGCCTCCAGCAAGCAAAGCTAGTGTGGTAGGGAGCCCCTCTGGCCTCTATCCCTGTCTCTGTGTCTCTGAGGTCTCTGTCTCTCTCTGCTCCTGTCTCCTCATTTTTTTTGGTAATTTTTCCTTTTTACGATTTTTTTAAAGGTAGAATTTCTCTCTGGCTCTCAGCTCCATCTTTTGTATTGTTAATAAGCCCTTCTGCTCCTTTCTCCCAGGCAGGAGAGTTGAGCCTCTGAGAAGATTCCACATGGATACTGGGAACTAGATATTTCAGGGCACAGGCGAAATGAAGATTTTCTACTCATAATTCAGCCTCCAGCAAGCAAAGCTAGTGTGGTAGGGAGCCCCTCTGGCCTCTATCACTGTCTCTGTGTCTCTGAGGTCTCTGTCTCTCTCTGCTCCTGTCTCCTCATTTTTTTTTGGTAATTTTTCCTTTTTACGATTTTTTTAAAGGTAGAATTTCTCTCTGGCTCTCAGCTCTATCTTTTGTATTGTTAATAAGCCCTTCTGCTCCTTTCTCCCAGGCAGGAGAGTTGAGCCTCTGAGAAGATTCCACATGGATACTGGGAACTAGATATTTCAGGGCACAGGCGAAATGAAGATTTTCTACTCATAATTCAGCCTCCAGCAAGCAAAGCTAGTGTGGTAGGGAGCCCCTCTGGCCTCTATCCCTGTCTCTGTGTCTCTGAGGTCTCTGTCTCTCTCTGCTCCTGTCTCCTCATTTTTTTTGGTAATTTTTCCTTTTACGATTTTTTTAAGGTAGAATTTCTCTCTGGCTCTCAGCTCCATCTTTTGTATTGTTAATAAGCCCTTCTGCTCCTTTCTCCCAGGCAGGAGAGTTGAGCCTCTGAGAAGATTCCACATGGATATTGGGAACTAGATATTTCAGGGCACAGGCAAAATAAGATTTTCTACTCATAATTCAGCCTCCAGCAAGCAAAGCTAGTGTGGTAGGGAGCCCCTCTGGCCCTCTATCCCTGTCTCTGTGTCTCTGAGGTCTCTGTCTCTCTCTGCTCCTGTCTCCTCATTTTTTTTTGGTAATTTTTCCTTTTTACGATTTTTTTTAAAGGTAGAATTTCTCTCTGGCTCTCAGCTCCATCTTTTGTATTGTTAATAAGCCCTTCTGCTCCTTTCTCCCAGGCAGGAGAGTTGAGCCTCTGAGACGATTCCACATGGATACTGGGAACTACATATTTCAGGGCACAGGCGAAATGAAGATTTTCTACTCATAATTCAGCCTCCAGCAAGCAAAGCTAGTGTGGTAGGGAGCCCCTCTGGCCTCTATCCCTGTCTCTGTGTCTCTGAGGTCTCTGTCTCTCTCTGCTCCTGTCTCCTCATTTTTTTTTGGTAATTTTTCCTTTTTACGATTTTTTTAAAGGTAGAATTTCTCTCTGGCTCTCAGCTCCATCTTTTGTATTGTTAATAAGCCCTTCTGCTCCTTTCTCCCAGGCAGGAGAGTTGAGCCTCTGAGAAGATTCCACATGGATACTGGGAACTAGATATTTCAGGGCACAGGCGAAATGAAGATTTTCTACTCATAATTCAGCCTCCAGCAAGCAAAGCTAGTGTGGTAGGGAGCCCCTCTGGCCTCTATCCCTGTCTCTGTGTCTCTGAGGTCTCTGTCTCTCTCTGCTCCTGTCTCCTCATTTTTTTTGGTAATTTTTCCTTTTTACGATTTTTTTAAAGGTAGAATTTCTCTCTGGCTCTCAGCTCCATCTGTTGTATTGTTAATAAGCCTTCTGCTCTCTTTCTCCCAAGCAGGAGAGTTGAGCCTCTGAGAAGATTCCACATGGATACTGGGAACTAGATATTTCAGGGCACAGGCGAAATGAAGATTTTCTACTCATAATTCAGCCTCCAGCAAGCAAAGCTAGTGTGGTAGGGAGCCCCTCTGGCCTCTATCCCTGTCTCTGTGTCTCAGAGGTCTCTGTCTCTCTCTGCTCCTGTCTCCTCATTTTTTTTGGTAATTTTTCCTTTTTACGATTTTTTTAAAGGTAGAATTTCTCTCTGGCTCTCAGCTCCATCTTTTGTATTGTTAATAAGCCCTTCTGCTCCTTTCTCCCAGGCAGGAGAGTTGAGCCTCTGAGAAGATTCCACATGGATACTGGGAACTAGATATTTCAGGGCACAGGCGAAATGAAGATTTTCTACTCATAATTCAGCCTCCAGCAAGCAAAGCTAGTGTGGTAGGGAGCCCCTCTGGCCTCTATCCCTGTCTCTGTGTCTCTGAGGTCTCTGTCTCTCTCTGCTCCTGTCTCCTCATTTTTTTTGGTAATTTTTCCTTTTTACGATTTTTTTAAAGGTAGAATTTCTCTCTCTGGCTCTCAGCTCCATCTTTTGTATTGTTAATAAGCCCTTCTGCTCCTTTCTCCCAGGCAGGAGAGTTGAGCCTCTGAGAAGATTCCACATGGATACTGGGAACTAGATATTTCAGGGCACAGGCGAAATGAAGATTTTCAACTCATAATTCAGCCTCCAGCAAGCAAAGCTAGTGTGGTAGGGAGCCCCTCTGGCCTCTATCCCTGTCTCTGTGTCTCTGAGGTCTCTGTCTCTCTCTGCTCCTGTCTCCTCATTTTTTTTGGTAATTTTTCCTTTTTACGATTTTTTTAAAGGTAGAATTTCTCTCTGGCTCTCAGCTCCATCTTTTGTATTGTTAATAAGCCCTTCTGCTCCTTTCTCCCAGGCAGGAGAGTTGAGCCTCTGAGAAGATTCCACATGGATATTGGGAACTAGATATTTCAGGGCACAGGCAAAATAAAGATTTTCTACTCATAATTCAGCCTCCAGCAAGCAAAGCTAGTGTGGTAGGGAGCCCCTCTGGCCTCTATCCCTGTCTCTGTGTCTCTGAGGTCTCTGTCTCTCTCTGCTTCCTTTCTCCTCATTTTTTTTGGTAATTTTTCCTTTTTACGATTTTTTTAAAGGTAGAATTTCTCTCTGGCTCTCAGCTCCATCTTTTGTATTGTTAATAAGCCCTTCTGCTCCTTTCTCCCAGGCAGGAGAGTTGAGCCTCTGAGACGATTCCACATGGATACTGGGAACTACATATTTCAGGGCACAGGCGAAATGAAGATTTTCTACTCATAATTCAGCCTCCAGCAAGCAAAGCTAGTGTGGTAGGGAGCCCCCTCTGGCCTCTATCCCTGTCTCTGTGTCTCTGAGGTCTCTGTCTCTCTCTGCTCCTGTCTCCTCATTTTTTTTTGGTAATTTTTCCTTTTTACGATTTTTTAAAGGTAGAATTTCTCTCTGGCTCTCAGCTCCATCTTTTGTATTGTTAATAAGCCCTTCTGCTCCTTTCTCCCAGGCAGGAGAGTTGAGCCTCTGAGAAGATTCCACATGGATACTGGGAACTAGATATTTCAGGGCACAGGCGAAATGAAGATTTTCTACTCATAATTCAGCCTCCAGCAAGCAAAGCTAGTGTGGTAGGGAGCCCCTCTGGCCTCTATCCCTGTCTCTGTGTCTCTGAGGTCTCTGTCTCTCTGCTCCTGTCTCCCTCATTTTTTTTGGTAATTTTTCCTTTTTACGATTTTTTTAAAGGTAGAATTTCTCTCTGGCTCTCAGCTCCATCTGTTGTATTGTTAATAAGCCCTTCTGCTCCTTTCTCCAGGCAGGAGAGTTGAGCCTCTGAGAAGATTCCACATGGATACTGGGAACTAGATATTTCAGGGCACAGGCGAAATGAAGATTTTCTACTCATAATTCAGCCTCCAGCAAGCAAAGCTAGTGTGGTTAGGGAGCCCCTCTGGCCTCTATCCCTGTCTCTGTGTCTCTGAGGTCTCTGTCTCTCTCTGCTCCTGTCTCCTCATTTTTTTTGGTAATTTTTCCTTTTTACGATTTTTTTAAAGGTAGAATTTCTCTCTGGCTCTCAGCTCCATCTGTTGTATTGTTAATAAGCCCTTCTGCTCCTTTCTCCCAGGCAGGAGAGTTGAGCCTCTGAGAAGATTCCACATGGATACTGGGAACTAGATATTTCAGGGCACAGGCGAAATGAAGATTTTCTACTCATAATTCAGCCTCCAGCAAGCAAAGCTAGTGTGGTAGGGAGCCCCTCTGGCCTCTATCCCTGTCTCTGTGTCTCTGAGGTCTCTGTCTCTCTCTGCTCCTGTCTCCTCATTTTTTTTGGTAATTTTTCCTTTTTACGATTTTTTTAAAGGTAGAATTTCTCTCTGGCTCTCAGCTCCATCTTTTGTATTGTTAATAAGCCCTTCTGCTCCTTTCTCCAGGCAGGAGAGTTGAGCCTCTGAAGATTCCACATGGATATTGGGAACTAGATATTTCAGGGCACAGGCAAAATAAAGATTTTCTACTCATAATTCAGCCTCCAGCAAGCAAAGCTAGTGTGGTAGGGAGCCCCTCTGGCCTCTATCCCTGTCTCTGTGTCTCTGAGGTCTCTGTCTCTCTCTGCTCCTGTCTCCTCATTTTTTTTGGTAATTTTTCCTTTTTACGATTTTTTTAAAGGTAGAATTTCTCTCTGGCTCTCAGCTCCATCTTTTGTATTGTTAATAAGCCCTTCTGCTCCTTTCTCCCAGGCAGGAGAGTTGAGCCTCTGAGAAGATTCCACATGGATACTGGGAACTAGATATTTCAGGGCACAGGCGAAATGAAGATTTTCTACTCATAATTCAGCCTCCAGCAAGCAAAGCTAGTGTGGTAGGGAGCCCCTCTGGCCTCTATCCCTGTCTCTGTGTCTCTGAGGTCTCTGTCTCTCTCTGCTCCTGTCTCCTCATTTTTTTTTGGTAATTTTTCCTTTTTACGATTTTTTTAAAGGTAGAATTTCTCTCTGGCTCCTCAGCTCCATCTGTTGTATTGTTAATAAGCCCTTCTGCTCCTTTCTCCCAGGCAGGAGAGTTGAGGCCTCTGAGAAGATTCCACATGGATACTGGGAACTAGATATTTCAGGGCACAGGCGAAATGAAGATTTTTCTACTCATAATTCAGCCTCCAGCAAGCAAAGCTAGTGTGGTAGGGAGCCCCTCTGGCCTCTATCCCTGTCTCTGTGTCTCAGAGGTCTCTGTCTCTCTCTGCTCCTGTCTCCTCATTTTTTTTGGTAATTTTTCCTTTTTACGATTTTTTTAAAGGTAGAATTTCTCTCTGGCTCTCAGCTCCATCTTTTGTATTGTTAATAAGCCCTTCTGCTCCTTTCTCCCAGGCAGGAGAGTTGAGCCTCTGAGAAGATTCCACATGGATACTGGGAACTAGATATTTCAGGGCACAGGCGAAATGAAGATTTTCTACTCATAATTCAGCCTCCAGCAAGCAAAGCTAGTGTGGTAGGGAGCCCCTCTGGCCTCTATCCCTGTCTCTGTGTCTCTGAGGTCTCTGTCTCTCTCTGCTCCTGTCTCCTCATTTTTTTTTGGTAATTTTTCCTTTTTACGATTTTTTTAAAGGTAGAATTTCTCTCTGGCTCTCAGCTCCATCTTTTGTATTGTTAATAAGCCCTTCTGCTCCTTTCTCCCAGGCAGGAGAGTTGAGCCTCTGAGAAGATTCCACATGGATACTGGGAACTAGTTATTTCAGGGCACAGACGAAATGAAGATTTTCTACTCATAATTCAGCCTCCAGCAAGCAAAGCTAGTGTGGTAGGGAACCCCTCTGGTCTCTATCCCTGTCTCTGTGTCTCTGAGGTCTCTGTCTCCCTCTGCTCCTGTCTCCTCATTCTTTTTGGTAATTTTTCCTTTTTACGAGTTTTTTTAAAGGTAGAATTTCTCTCTGGCTCTCAGCTCCATCTTTTGTATTGTTAATAAGCCCTTCTGCTCCTTTCTCCCAGGCAGGAGAGTTGAGCCTCTGAGAAGATTCCACATGGATACTGGGAACTAGATATTTCAGGGCACAGGCGAAATGAAGATTTTCTACTCATAATTCAGCCTCCAGCAAGCAAAGCTAGTGTGGTAGGGAGCCCCTCTGGCCTCTATCACTGTCTCTGTGTCTCTGAGGTCTCTGTCTCTCTCTGCTCTTGTCTCCTCATTTTTTTTTGGTAATTTTTTCTTTTTTACGATTTTTTTTAAAGGTAGAATTTCTCTCTGGCTCTCAGCTCCATCTTTGTATTGTTAATAAGCCCTTCTGCTCCTTTCTCCCAGGCAGGGGAGTTGAGCCTCTGAGAAGATTCCACATGGATACTGGGGAACTAGATATTTCAGGGCACAGGCGAAATGAAGATTTTCTACTCATAATTCAGCCTCCAGCAAGCAAAGCTAGTGTGGTAGGGAGCCCCTCTGGCCTCTATCCCTGTCTCTGTGTCTCTGAGGTCTCTGTCTCTCTCTGGCCTGTCTCCTCATTTTTTTTTGGTAATTTTTTCCTTTTTACGATTATTTTAAAGGTAGAATTTCTCTCTGGCTCTCAGCTCCATCTTTTGTATTGTTAATAAGCCCTTCTGCTTCTTCTCCCAGGCAGGAGAGTTGAGCTTCTGAGAAGATTCCACATGGATACTGGGAACTAGATATTTCAGGGCACAGGCGAATTGGAGATTTTCTACTCATAATTCAGCCTCCAGCAAGCAAAGCTAGTGTGGTAGGGAGCCCCTCTGGCCTCTATCCCTGTCTCTGTGTCTCTGAGGTCTCTGTCTCTCTCTGCTCCTGTCTCCTCATTTTTTTTTGGTAATTTTCCTTTTTACGATTTTTTTAAAGGTAGAATTTCTCTCTGGCTCTCAGCTCCATCTTTTGTATTGTTAATAAGCCCTTCTGCTCCTTTCTCCCAGGCAGGAGAGTTGAGCCTCTGAGAAGATTCCCACATGGATACTGGGAACTAGATATTTCAGGGCACAGGCGAAATGAAGATTTTCTACTCATAATTCAGCCTCCAGCAAGCAAAGCTAGTGTGGTAGGGAGCCCCTCTGGCCTCTATCCCTGTCTCTGTGTCTCTGAGGTCTCTGTCTCTCTCTGCTCCTGTCTCCTCATTTTTTTTTTGGTAATTTTTCCTTTTTACGATTTTTTTAAAGGTAGAATTTCTCTCTGGCTCTCAGCTCCATCTTTTGTATTGTTAATAAGCCCTTCTGCTCCTTTCTCCCAGGCAGGAGAGTTGAGCCTCTGAGAAGATTCCACATGGATACTGGGAACTAGATATTTCAGGGCACAGGCGAAATGAAGATTTTCTACTCATAATTCAGCCTCCAGCAAGCAAAGCTAGTGTGGTAGGGAGCCCCTCTGGCCTCTATCCCTGTCTCTGTGTCTCTGAGGTCTCTGTCTCTCTCTGCTCCTGTCTCCTCATTTTTTTTTGGTAATTTTTCCTTTTACGATTTTTTAAAGGTAGAATTTCTCTCTGGCTCTCAGCTCCATCTTTTGTATTGTTAATAAGCCCTTCTGCTCCTTTCTCCCAGGCAGGAGAGTTGAGCCTCTGAGAAGATTCCACATGGATACTGGGAATTAGATATTTCAGGGCACAGGCGAAATGAAGATTTTCTACTCATAATTCAGCCTCCAGCAAGCAAAGCTAGTGTGGTAGGAGCCCCTCTGGCCTCTATCCCTGTCTCTGTGTCTCTGAGGTCTCTGTCTCTCTCTGCTCCTGTCTCCTCAATTTTTTTTGGTAATTTTTCCTTTTTACGATTTTTTTAAAGGTAGAATTTCTCTCTGGCTCTCAGCTCCATCTTTTGTATTGTTAATAAGCCTTCTGCTCCTTTCTCCCAGGCAGGAGAGTTGAGCCTCTGAGAAGATTCCACATGGATACTGGGAACTTGATATTTCAGGGCACAGGCGAAATGAAGATTTTCTACTCATAATTCAGCCTCCAGCAAGCAAAGCTAGTGTGGTAGGGAGCCCCTCTGGCCTCTATCCCTGTCTCTGTGTCTCTGATGTCTCTGTCTTTCTCTGCTCCTGTCTCCTCATTTTTTTTGGTAATTTTTCCTTTTTACGATTTTTTTAAAGGTAGAATTTCTCTCTGGCTCTCAGCTCCATCTTTTGTATTGTTAATAAGCCCTTCTGCTCCTTTCTCCCAGGCAGGAGAGTTGAGCCTCTGAGAAGATTCCACATGGATACTGGGAACAAGATATTTCAGGGCACAGGCGAAATGAAGATTTTCTACTCATAATTCAGCCTCCAGCAAGCAAAGCTAGTGTGGGTAGGGAGGCCCTCTGGCCTCTATCCCTGTCTCTGTGTCTCTGAGGTCTCTGTCTCTCTCTGCCTCCTGTCTCCTCATTTTTTTTTTGGTAATTTTTCCTTTTTACGATTTTTTTAAAGGTAGAATTTCTCTCTGGCTCTCAGCTCCATCTTTTGTATTGTTAATAAGCCCTTCTGCTCCTTTCTCCCAGGCAGGAGAGTTGAGCCTCTGAGAAGATTCCACATGGATACTGGGAATTAGATATTTCAGGGCACAGGCGAAATGAAGATTTTCTACTCATAATTCAGCCTCCAGCAAGCAAAGCTAGTGTGGTAGGGAGCCCCTCTGGCCTCTATCCCTGTCTCTGTGTCTCTGAGGTCTCTGTCTCTCTCTGCTCCTGTCTCCTCATTTTTTTTTTGGTAATTTTTCCTTTTTACGATTTTTTTAAATGTAGAATTTCTCTCTGGCTCTCAAGCTCCATGTTTTGTATTGTTAATAAGCCCTTCTGCTCCTTTCTCCCAGGCAGGAGGGTTGAGCCTCTGAGAAGATTCCACATGGATACTGGGGAACTAGATATTTCAGGGCACAGGCGAAATGAAGATTTTCTACTCATAATTCAGCCTCCAGCAAGAAAAGCTGGTGTGGTAGGGAGCCCCTCTGGCCTCTATCCCTGTCTCTGTGTCTCTGAGGTCTCTGTCTCTCTCTGCTCCTGTCTCCTCATTTTTTTTTGGTAATTTTTCCTTTTCACGATTTTTTTAAAGGTAGAATTTCTCTCTGGCTCTCAGCTCCATCTTTTGTATTGTTAATAAGCCCTTCTGCTCCTTTCTCCCAGGCAGGAGGGTTGAGCCTCTGAGAAGATTCCACATGGATACTGGGAACAAGATATTTCAGGGCACAGGTGAAATGAAGATTTTCTACTCATAATTCAGCCTCCCAGCAAGCAAAGCTAGTGTGGTAGGGAGCCCCTCTGGCCTCTATCCCTGTCTCTGTGTCTCTGAGGTCTCTGTCTCTCTCTGCTCCTGTCTCCTCATTTTTTTTTGGTAATTTTTCCTTTTTACGATTTTTTTAAAGGTAGAATTTCTCTCTGGCTCTCAGCTCCATCTTTTGTATTGTTAATAAGCCCTTCTGCTCCTTTCTCCCAGGCAGGAGAGTTGAGCCTCTGAGAAGATTCCACATGGATACTGGGAACTAGATATTTCAGGGCACAGGCGAAATGAAGATTTTCTACTCATAATTCAGCCTCCAGCAAGCAAAGCTAGTGTGGTAGGGAGCCCCTCTGGCCTCTATCCCTGTCTCTGTGTCTCTGAGGTCTCTGTCTCTCTCTGCTCCTGTCTCCTCATTTTTTTTTCGTAATTTTCCTTTTTACGATTTTTTTAAAGGTAGAATTTCTCTCTGGCTCTCAGCTCCATCTTTTGTATTGTTAATAAGCCCTTCTGCTCCTTTCTCCCAGGCAGGGAGAGTTGAGCCTCTGAGAAGATTCCACATGGATACTGGGAACTAGATATTTCAGGGCACAGGCGAAATGAAGATTTTCTACTCATAATTCAGCCTCCAGCAAGCAAAGCTAGTGTGGTAGGGAGCCCCTCTGGCCTCTATCCCTGTCTCTGTGTCTCTGAGGTCTCTGTCTCTCTCTGCTCCTGTCTCCTCATTTTTTTTTTGGTAATTTTTCCTTTTTACGATTTTTTTAAAGGTAGAATTTCTCTCTGGCTCTCAGCTCCATCTTTTGTATTGTTAATAAGCCCTTTTGCTCCTTTCTCCCAGGCAGGAGAGTTGAGCCTCTGAGAAGATTACACATGGATACTGGGGAACTAGATATTTCAGGGCACAGGCGAAAATGAAGATTTTCTACTCATAATTCAGCCTCCAGCAAGCAAAGCTAATGTGGTAGGGAGCCCCTCTGGCCTCTATCCCTGTCTCTGTGTCTCTGAGGTCTCTGTCTCTCTCTGCTCCTGTCTCCTAATTTTTTTTTGGTAATTTTTCCTTTTTACGATTTTTTTTAAAGGTAGAATTTCTCTCTGGCTCTCAGCTCCACCTTTGTTTTGTTAATAAGCCCTTATGCTCCTTTCTCCCAGGCAGGAGAGTTGAGCCTCTGAGAAGATTCCACATGGATACTGGGAACTAGATATTTCAGGGCACAGGCGAAATGAAGATTTTCTACTCATAATTCAGCCTCCAGCAAGCAAAGCTAGTGTGGTAGGGAGCCCCTCTGGCCTCTATCCCTGTCTCTGTGTCTCTGAGGTCTCTGTCTCTCTCTGCTCCTGTCTCCTCATTTTTTTTTGGTAATTTTTCCTTTTTACGATTTTTTTAAAGGTAGAATTTCTCTCTGGCTCTCAGCTCCACCTTTTGTTTTGTTAATAAGCCCTTCTGCTCCTTTCTCCCAGGCAGGAGAGTTGAGCCTCTGAGAAGATTCCACATGGATACTGGGAACTAGATATTTCAGGGCACAGGCGAAATGAAGATTTTCTACTCATAATTCAGCCTCCAGCAAGCAAAGCTAGTGTGGTAGGGAGCCCTCTGGCCTCTATCCCTGTCTCTGTGTCTCTGAGGTCTCTGTCTCTCTCTGCTCCTGTCTCCTCATTTTTTTTTGGTAATTTTTCCTTTTTACGATTTTTTTAAAGGTAGAATTTCTCTCTGGCTCTCAGCTCCATCTTTTGTATTGTTAATAAGCCCTTCTGCTCCTTTCTCCCAGGCAGGAGAGTTGAGCCTCTGAGAAGATTCCACATGGATACTGGGAACTAGATATTTCAGGGCACAGGCGAAATGAAGATTTTCTACTCATAATTCAGCCTCCAGCAAGCAAAGCTAGTGTGGTAGGGAGCCCCTCTGGCCTCTATCCCTGTCTCTGTGTCTCTGAGGTCTCTGTCTCTCTCTGCTCCTGTCTCCTCATTATTTTTTTGGTAATTTTTCCTTTTTACGATTTTTTTAAAGGTAGAATTTCTCTCTGGCTCTCAGCTCCATCTTTTGTATTGTTAATAAGCCCTTCTGCTCCTTTCTCCCAGGCAGGAGAGTTGAGCCTCTGAGAAGATTCCACATGGATACTGGGAATTAGATATTTCAGGGCACAGGCGAAATGAAGATTTTCTACTCATAATTCAGCCTCCAGCAAGCAAAGCTAGTGTGGTAGGGAGCCCCTCTGGCCTCTATCCCTGTCTCTGTGTCTCTGAGGTCTCTGTCTCTCTCTGCTCCTGTCTCCTCATTTTTTTTGGTAATTTTTCCTTTTTACGATTTTTTTAAAGGTAGAATTTCTCTCTGGCTCTCAGCTCCATCTTTTGTATTGTTAATAAGCCCTTCTGCTCCTTTCTCCCAGGCAGGAGAGTTGAGCCTCTGAGAAGATTCCACATGGATACTGGGAACTAGATATTTCAGGGCACAGGCGAAATGAAGATTTTCTACTCATAATTCAGACTCCAGCAAGCAAAGCTAGTGTGGTAGGGAGCCCCTCGGGCCTCTATCCCTGTCTCTGTGTCTCTGAGGTCTCTGTCTCTCTCTGCTCCTGTCTCCTCATAGTTTTTGGTAATTTTTCCTTTTTACGATTTTTTTAAAGGTAGAATTTCTCTCTGGCTCTCAGCTCCACCTTTTGTTTTGTTAATAAGCCCTTCTGCTTCTTTCTCCCAGGCAGGAGAGTTGAGCCTCTGAGAAGATTCCACATGGATACTGGGAACTAGATATTTCAGGGCACAGGCGAAATGAAGATTTTCTACTCATAATTCAGCCTCCAGCAAGCAAAAGCTAGTGTGGTAGGGAGCCCCTCTGGCCTCTATCCCTGTCTCTGTGTCTCTGAGGTCTCTGTCTCTCTCTGCTCCTGTCTCCTCATTTTTTTTTGGTAATTTTTCCTTTTTACGATTTTTTTAAAGGTAGAATTTCTCTCTGGCTCTCAGCTCCATCTTTTGTATTGTTAATAAGCCCTTCTGCTCCTTTCTCCCAGGCAGGAGAGTTGAGCCTCTGAGAAGATTCCACATGGATACTGGGAACTAGATATTTCAGGGCACAGGCGAAATGAAGATTTTCTACTCATAATTCAGCCTCCAGCAAGCAAAGCTAGTGTGGTAGGGAGCCCCTCTGGCCTCTATCCTGTCTCTGTGTCTCTGAGGTCTCTGTCTCTCTCTGCTCCTGTCTCCTCATTTTTTTGGTAATTTTTCCTTTTTACGATTTTTTTAAAGGTAGAATTTCTCTCTGGCTCTCAGCTCCATCTTTTGTATTGTTAATAAGCCCTTCTGCTCCTTTCTCCCAGGCAGGAGAGTTGAGCCTCTGAGAAGATTCCACATGGATACTGGGAACTAGTTATTTCAGGGCACAGGCGAAATGAAGATTTTCTACTCATAATTCAGCCTCCAGCAAGCAAAGCTAGTGTGGTAGGGAACCCCTCTGGTCTCTATCCCTGTCTCTGTGTCTCTGAGGTCTCTGTCTCCCTCTGCTCCTGTCTCCTCATTCTTTTTGGTAATTTTTCCTTTTTACGAGTTTTTTAAAGGTAGAATTTCTCTCTGGCTCTCAGCTCCATCTTTTGTATTGTTAATAAGCCCTTCTGCTCCTTTCTCCCAGGCAGGAGAGTTGAGCCTCTGAGAAGATTCCACATGGATACTGGGAACTAGATATTTCAGGGCACAGGCGAAATGAAGATTTTCTACTCATAATTCAGCCTCCAGCAAGCAAAGCTAGTGTGGTAGGGAGCCCCTCTGGCCTCTATCCCTGTCTCTGTGTCTCTGAGGTCTCTGTCTCTCTCTGCTCTTGTCTCCTCATTTTTTTTTGGTAATTTTTCTTTTTTACGATTTTTTTAAAGGTAGAATTTCTCTCTGGCTCTCAGCTCCATCTTTTGTATTGTTAATAAGCCCTTCTGCTCCTTTCTCCCAGGCAGGGGAGTTGAGCCTCTGAGAAGATTCCACATGGATACTGGGAACTAGATATTTCAGGGCACAGGCGAAATGAAGATTTTCTACTCATAATTCAGCCTCCAGCAAGCAAAGCTAGTGTGGTAGGGAGCCCCTCTGGCCTCTATCCCTGTCTCTGTGTCTCTGAGGTCTCTGTCTCTCTCTGGCCTGTCTCCTCATTTTTTTTTGGTAATTTTTACTTTTTACGATTTTTTTAAAGGTAGAATTTCTCTCTGGCTCTCAGCTCCATCTTTTGTATGTTAATAAGCCCTTCTGCTCCTTCTCCCAGGGCAGGAGAGTTGATCTTCTGAGAAGATTCCACATGGATACTGGGAACTAGATATTTCAGGGCACAGGCGAATTGGAGATTTTCTACTCATAATTCAGCCTCCAGCAAGCAAAGCTAGTGTGGTAGGGAGCCCCTCTGGCCTCTATCCCTGTCTCTGTGTCTCTGAGGTCTCTGTCTCTCTCTGCTCCTGTCTCCTCATTTTTTTTTGGTAATTTTTCCTTTTACGATTTTTTTAAAGGTAGAATTTCTCTCTGGCTCTCAGCTCCATCTTTTGTATTGTTAATAAGCCCTTCTGCTCCTTTCTCCCAGGCAGGAGAGTTGAGCCTCTGAGAAGATTCCACATGGATACTGGGAACTAGATATTTCAGGGCACAGGCGAAATGAAGATTTTCTACTCATAATTCAGCCTCCAGCAAGCAAAGCTAGTGTGGTAGGGAGCCCCTCTGGCCTCTATCCCTGTCTCTGTGTCTCTGAGGTCTCTGTCTCTCTCTGCTCCTGTCTCCTCATTTTTTTTTGGTAATTTTTCCTTTTCACGATTTTTTTAAAGGTAGAATTTCTCTCTGGCTCTCAGCTCCATCTTTTGTATTGTTAATAAGCCCTTCTGCTCCTTTCTCTCAGGCAGGAGGGTTGAGCCTCTGAGAAGATTCCACATGGATACTGGGAACTAGATATTTCAGGGCACAGGTGAAATGAAGATTTTCTACTCATAATTCAGCCTCCAGCAAGCAAAGCTAGTGTGGTAGGGAGCCCCTCTGGCCTCTATCCCTGTCTCTGTGTCTCTGAGGTCTCTGTCTCTCTCTGCTCCTGTCTCCTCATTTTTTTTGGTAATTTTTCCTTTTTACGATTTTTTTAAAGGTAGAATTTCTCTCTGGCTCTCAGGCTCCATCTTTTGTATTGTTTAATAAGCCCTTCTGCTCCTTTCTCCCAGGCAGGAGAGTTGAGCCTCTGAGAAGATTCCACATAGATACTGGGAACTAGATATTTCAGGGCACAGGCGAAATGAAGACTTTCTACTCATAATTCAGCCTCCAGCAAGCAAAGCTAGTGTGGTAGGGAGCCCCTCTGGCCTCTATCCCTGTCTCTGTGTCTCTGAGGTCTCTGTCTCTCTCTGCTCCTGTCTCCTCATTTTTTTTGGTAATTTTTCCTTTTTACGATTTTTTTAAAGGTAGAATTTCTCTCTGGGCTCTCAGCTCCATCTTTTGTATTGTTAATAAGCCCTTCTGCTCCTTTCTCCCAGGCAGGAGAGTTGAGCCTCTGAGAAGATTCCACATGGATACTGGGAACTAGATATTTTCAGGGCACAGGCGAAATGAAGATTTTCTACTCATAATTCAGCCTCCAGCAAGCAAAGCTAGTGTGGTAGGGAGCCCCTCTGGCCTCTATCCCTGTCTGTGTGTCTCTGAGGTCTCTGTCTCTCTCTGCTCCTGTCTCCTCATTTTTTTTTTGGTAATTTTTCCTTTTTACGATTTTTTTAAAGGTAGAAATTTCTCTCTGGCTCTCAGCTCCATCTTTTGTATTGTTAATAAGCCCTTCTGCTCCTTTCTCCCAGGCAGGAGAGTTGAGCCTCTGAGAAGATTACACATGGATACTGGGAACTAGATATTTCAGGGCACAGGCGAAATGAAGATTTTCTACTCATAATTCAGCCTCCAGCAAGCAAAGCTAATGTGGTAGGGAGCCCCTCTGGCCTCTATCCCTGTCTCTGTGTCTCTGAGGTCTCTGTCTCTCTCTGCTCCTGTCTCCTAATTTTTTTTTGGTAATTTTTCCTTTTTACGATTTTTTTAAAGGTAGAAATTTCTCTCTGGCTCTCAGCTCACCTTTTGTTTTGTTAATAAGCCCTTCTGCTCCTTTCTCCCAGGCAGGAGAGTTGAGCCTCTGAGAAGATTCCACATGGATACTGGGAACTAGATATTTCAGGGCACAGGCGAAATGAAGATTTTCTACTCATAATTCAGCCTCCAGCAAGCAAAGCTAGTGTGGTAGGGAGCCCCTCTGGCCTCTATCCCTGTCTCTGTGTCTCTGAGGTCTCTGTCTCTCTCTGCTCCTGTCTCCTCATTTTTTTTTGGTAATTTTTTCCTTTTTACGATTTTTTAAAGGTAGAATTTCTCTCTGGCTCTCAGCTCCACCTTTTGTTTTGTTAATAAGCCCTTCTGCTCCTTTCTCCCAGGCAGGAGAGTTGAGCCTCTGAGAAGATTCCACATGGATACTGGGAACTAGATATTTCAGGGCACAGGCGAAATGAAGATTTTCTACTCATAATTCAGCCTCCAGCAAGCAAAGCTAGTGTGGTAGGGAGCCCCTCTGGCCTCTATCCCTGTCTCTGTGTCTCTGAGGTCTCTGTCTCTCTCTGCTCCTGTCTCCTCATTTTTTTTTGGTAATTTTTCCTTTTTACGATTTTTTAAAGGTAGAATTTCTCTCTGGCTCTCAGCTCCATCTTTTGTATTGTTAATAAGCCCTTCTGCTCCTTTCTCCCAGGCAGGAGAGTTGAGCCTCTGAGAAGATTCCACATGGATACTGGGAACTAGATATTTCAGGGCACAGGCGAAATGAAGATTTTCTACTCATAATTCAGCCTCCAGCAAGCAAAGCTAGTGTGGTAGGGAGCCCCTCTGGCCTCTATCCCTGTCTCTGTGTCTCTGAGGTCTCTGTCTCTCTCTGCTCCTGTCTCCTCATTTTTTTTTGGTAATTTTTCCTTTTTACGATTTTTTTAAAGGTAGAATTTCTCTCTGGCTCTCAGCTCCATCTTTTGTATTGTTAATAAGCCCTTCTGCTCCTTTCTCCCAGGCAGGAGAGTTGAGCCTCTGAGAAGATTCCACATGGATACTGGGAACTAGATATTTCAGGGCACAGGCGAAATGAAGATTTTCTACTCATAATTCAGCCTCCAGCAAGCAAAGCTAGTGTGGTAGGGAGCCCCTCTGGCCTCTATCCCTGTCTCTGTGTCTCTGAGGTCTCTGTCTCTCTCTGCTCCTGTCTCCTCATTTTTTTGGTAATTTTCCTTTTTACGATTTTTTTAAAGGTAGAATTTCTCTCTGGCTCTCAGCTCCATCTTTTGTATTGTTAATAAGCCCTTCTGCTCCTTTCTCCCAGGCAGGAGAGTGAGAGCCTCTGAGAAGATTCCACATGGATACTGGGAACTAGATATTTCAGGGCACAGGCGAAATGAAGATTTTCTAACTCATAATTCAGACTCCAGCAAGCAAAGCTAGTGTGGTAGGGAGCCCCTCGGGCCTTCTATCCATGTCTCTGTGTCTCTGAGGTCTCTGTCTCTCTCTGCTCCTGTCTCCTCATAGTTTTTGGTAATTTTTCCTTTTTACGATTTTTTTAAAGGTAGAATTTCTCTCTGGCTCTCAGCTCCACCTTTTGTTTTGTTAATAAGCCCTTCTGCTTCTTTCTCCCAGGCATGAGAGTTGAGCCTCGCTGAGAAGATTCCCACATGGATACTGGGAACTAGATATTTCAGGACACAGGCGAAATGAAGATTTTCTACTCATAATTCAGCCTCCAGCAAGCAAAGCTAGTGTGGTAGGGAGCCCCTCTGGCCTCTATCCCTGTCTCTGTGTCTCTGAGGTCTCTGTCTCTCTCTGCTCCTGTCTCCTCATTTTTTTTTTTGGTAATTTTTCCTTTTTACGATTTTTTTAAAGGTAGAATTTCTCTCTGGCTCTCAGCTCCATCTTTTGTATTGTTAATAAGCCCTTCTGCTCCTTTCTCCCAGGCAGGAGAGTTGAGCCTCTGAGAAGATTCCACATGGATACTGGGAACTAGATATTTCAGGGCACAGGCGAAATGAAGATTTTCTACTCATAATTCAGCCTCCAGCAAGCAAAGCTAGTGTGGTAGGGAGCCCCTCTGGCCTCTATCCCTGTCTCTGTGTCTCTGAGGTCTCTGTCTCTCTCTGCTCCTGTCTCCTCATTTTTTTTGGTAATTTTTCCTTTTTACGATTTTTTTAAAGGTAGAATTTCTCTCTGGCTCTCAGCTCCATTTTTGTATTGTTAATAAGCCCTTCTGCTCCTTTCTCCCCAGGCAGGAGAGTTGAGCCTCTGAGAAGATTCCACATGGATACTGGGAACTAGATATTTCAGGGCACAGGCGAAATGAAGATTTTCTACTCCATATTCAGCCTCCAGCAAGCAAAGCTAGTGTGGATAGGGAGCCCCTCTGGCCTCTATCCCTGTCTCTGTGTCTCTGAGGTCTCTGTCTCTCTCTGCTCCTGTCTCCTCATATTTTTTTGGTAATTTTTCCTTTTTACGATTTTTTTAAAGGTAGAATTTCTCTCTGGCTCTCAGCTCCATCTTTTGTATTGTTAATAAGCCCTTCTGCTCCTTTCTCCCAGGCAGGAGAGTTGAGCCTCTAAGAAGATTCCACATGGATACTGGGAACTAGATATTTCAGGGCACAGGCGAAATGAAGATTTTCTACTCATAATTCAGCCTCCAGCAAGCAAAGCTAGTGTGGTAGGGAGCCCCTCTGGCCTCTATCCCTGTCTCTGTGTCTCTGAGGTCTCTGTCTCTCTCTGCTCCTCTCTCCTCATATTTTTGGGTAATTATTCCTTTTTACGATTTTTTTAAAGGTAGAATTTCTCTCTGGCTCTCAGCTCCATCTTTTGTATTGTTAATAAGCCCTTCTGCTCCTTTTCTCCCAGGCAGGAGATTTTGAGCCTCTGAGAAGATTCCACATGGATACTGGGAACTAGATATTTCAGGGCACAGGCGAAATGAAGATTTTCTACTCATAATTCAGCCTCCAGCAAGCAAAGCTAGTGTGGTAGGGAGCCACTCTGGCCTCTATCCCTGTCTCTGTGTCTCTGAGGTCTCTGTCTCTCTCTGCTCCTGTCTCCTCATTTTTTTTTTGGTAATTTTTCCTTTTTACGATTTTTTTTAAAGGTAGAATTTCTCTCTGGCTCTCAGCTCCATCTTTTGTATTGTTAATAAGCCCTTCTGCTCCTTTTCTCCCAGGCAGGAGAGTTGAGCCTCTGAGAAGATTCCACATGGATACTGGGAACTAGATATTTCAGGGCACAGGCGAAATGAAGATTTTCTACTCATAATTCAGCCTCCAGCAAGCAAAGCTAGTGTGGTAGGGAGCCCCTCTGGCCTCTATCCCTGTCTCTGTGTCTCTGAGGTCTCTGTCTCTCTCTGCTCCTGTCTCCTCATTTTTTTTTGGTAATTTTTCCTTTTTACGATTTTTTTATAAGGTAGAATTTCTCTCTGGCTCTCAGCTCCATCTTTTGTATTGTTAATAAGCCCTTCTGCTCCTTTCTCCCAGGCAGGAGAGTTTCAGCCTCTGAGAAGATTCCACATGGATACTGGGAACTAGATATTTCAGGGCACAGGCGAAATGAAGATTTTGTACTCATAATTCAGCCTCCAGCAAGCCAAGCTAGTGTGGTAGGGAGCCCGTCTGGCCTCTATCCCTTGTCTCTGTGTCTCTGAGGTCTCTGTCTCTCTCTGCTCCTGTCTCCTCATTTTTTTTTGGTAATTTTTCCTTTTTACGATTTTTTTAAAGGTAGAATTTCTCTCTGGCTCTCAGCTCCATCTTTTGTTTTGTTAATAAGCCCTTCTGCTCCTTTCTCCCAGGCAGGAGGAGTTGAGCCTCTGAGAAGATTCCACATGGATACTGGGAACTAGATATTTCAGTGCACAGGCGAAATGAAGGATTTTCTACTCATAATTCAGCCTCCAGCAAGCAAAGCTAGTGTGGTAGGGAGTCCCTCTGGCCTCTATCCCTGTCTCTGTGTCTCTGAGGTCCTCTGTCTCTCTCTGCTCCTGTCTCCTCATTTTTTTTTTGGTAATTTTTCCTTTTTACGATTTTTTTAAAGGTAGAATTTCTCTCTGGCTCTCAGCTCCATCTTTTGTATTGTTAATAAGCCCTTCTGCTCCTTTCTCCCAGGCAGGAGAGTTGAGCCTCTGAGAAGATTCCACATGGATACTGGGAACTAGATATTTCAGGGCACAGGCGAAATGAAGATTTTCTACTCATAATTCAGCCTCCAGCAAGCAAAGCTAGTGTGGGTAGGGAGCCCCTCTGGCCTCTATCCCTGTCTCTGTGTCTCTGAGGTCTCTGTCTCTCTCTGCTCCCTGTCTCCTCATTTTTTTTTTTTGGTAATTTTTCCTTTTTACGATTTTTTTTAAAGGTAGAATTTCTCTCTGGCTCTCAGCTCCATCTTTTGTATTGTTAATAAGCCCTTCTGCTCCTTTCTCCCAGGCAGGAGAGTTGAGCCTCTGAGAAGATTCCACATGGATACTGGGAACTAGATATTTCAGGCACAGGCGAAATGAAGATTTTCTACTCATAATTCAGCCTCCAGCAAGCAAAGCTAGTGTGGTAGGGAGCCCTCTGGCCTCTATCCCTGTCTCTGTGTCTCTGAGGTCTCTGTCTCTCTCTGCTCCTGTCTCCTCATATTTTTTTGGTAATTTTTCCTTTTTACGATTTTTTTAAAGGTAGAAATTTCTCTCTGCGCTCTCAGCTCCATCTTTTGTATTGTTAATAAGCCCTTCTGCTCCTTTCTCCCAGGCAGGAGAGTTGAGCCTCTGAGAAGATTCCACATGGATACTGGGAACTAGATATTTCAGGGCACAGGCGAAATGAAGATTTTCTACTCATAATTCAGCCTCCAGCAAGCAAAGCTAGTGTGGTAGGGAGCCCCTCTGGCCTCTATCCCCTGTCTCTGTGTCTCTGAGGTCTCTGTCTCTCTCTGCTCCTGTCTCCTCATTTTTTTTTTGGTAATTTTTCCTTTTTACGATTTTTTTAAAGGTTAGAATTTCTCTCTGGCTCCTCAGCTCCATCTTTTGTATTGTTAATAAGCCCTTCTGCTCCTTTCTCCCAGGCAGGAGAGTTGAGCCTCTGAGAAGATTCCACATGGATACTGGGAACTAGATATTTCAGGGCACAGGCGAAATGAAGATTTTCTACTCATAATTCAGCCTCCAGCAAGCAAAGCTAGTGTGGTAGGGAGCCCCTCTGGCCTCTATCCCTGTCTCTGTGTCTCTGAGGTCTCTGTCTCTCTCTGCTCCTGTCTCCTCATATTTTTTGGTAATTTTTCCTTTTTACGATTTTTTTTAAAGGTAGAATTTCTCTCTGGCTCTCAGCTCCATCTTTTGTATTGTTAATAAGCCCTTCTGCTCCTTTCTCCCAGGCAGGAGAGTTGAGCCTCTGAGAAGATTCCACATGGGATACTGGGAACTAGATATTTCAGGGCACAGGCGAAATGAAGATTTTCTACTCATAATTCAGCCTCCAGCAAGCAAAGCTAGTGTGGTAGGGAGGCCACTCTGGCCTCTATCCCTGTCTATGTGTTCTCTGAGGTCTCTGTCTCTCTCTGCTTCCAATCTCCTCAATTTTTTTGGTAATTTTTCCTTTTTACGATTTTTTTAAAGGTAGAATTTCTCTCTGGCTCTCAGCTCCATCTTTTGTATTGTTAATAAGCCCTTCTGCTTCCTTTCTCCCCAGGCAGGAGAGTTGAGCCTCTGAGAAGATTCCACATGGATACTGGGAACTAGATATTTCAGGGCACAGGCGAAATGAAGATTTTCTACTCATGATTCAGCCTCCAGCAAGCAAAGCTAGTGTGGTAGGGAGCCCCTCTGGCCTCTATCCCTGTCTCTGTGTCTCTGAGGTCTCTGTCTCTCTCTGCTCCTGTCTCCTCATTTTTTTTTGGTAATTTTTCCTTTTTACGATTTTTTAAAGGTAGAATTTCTCTCTGGCTCTCAGCTCCATCTTTTGTATTGTTAATAAGCCCTTCTGCTCCTTTCTCCCAGGCAGGGGAGTTGAGCCTCTGAGAAGATTCCACATGGATACTGGGAACTAGATATTTCAGGGCACAGGCGAAATGAAGATTTTCTACTCATAATTCAGCCTCCAGCAAGCAAAGCTAGTGTGGTAGGGAGCCCCTCTGGCCTCTATCCCTGTCTCTGTGTCTCTGAGGTCTCTGTCTCTCTCTGCTCCTGTCTCCTCATTTTTTTTGGTAATTTTTCCTTTTTACGATTTTTTTAAAGGTAGAATTTCTCTCTGGCTCTCAGCTCCATCTTTTGTATTGTTAATAAGCCCTTCTGCTCCTTTCTCCCAGGCAGGAGAGTTGAGCCTCTGAGGAAGATTCCACATGGATACTGGGAACTAGATATTTCAGGGCACAGGCGAAATGAGATTTTCTACTCATAATTCAGCCTCCAGCCAGCAAAGCTAGTGTGGTAGGGAGCCCCTCTGGCCTCTATCCCTGTCTCTGTGTCTCTGAGGTCTCTGTATCTCTCTGCTCCTGTCTCCTCATTTTTTTTGGTAATTTATCCTTTTTACGATTTTTTAAAGGTAGAATTTCTCTCTGGCTCTCAGCTCCATCTTTGGTATTGTTAATAAGCCCTTCTGCTCCTTTCTCCCAGGCAGGAGAGTTAAGCCTCTGAGAAGATTCCACATGGATACTGGGAACTAGATATTTCAGGGCACAGGCGAAATGAAGATTTTCTACTCATAATTCATCGTCCAGCAAGCAAAGCTAGTGTGGTAGGGAGCCCCTCTGGCCTCTATCCCTGTCTCTGTGTCTCTGAGGTCTCTGTCTCTCTCTGCTCCTGTCTCCTCATTCTTTTTTTGGTAATTTTTCCTTTTTACGATTTTTTTAAAGGTAGAATTTCTCTCTGGCTCTCAGCTCCATCTTTTGTATTGTTAATAAGCACTTCTGCTCCTTTCTCCAGGCAGGAGAGTTGAGCCTCTGAGAAGATTCCACATGGATACTGGGAATTAGATATTTCAGGGCACAGGCGAAATGAAGATTTTTCTACTCATAATTCAGCCTCCAGCCAGCAAAGCTAGTGTGGTAGGGAAGCCCCTCTGGCCTCTATCCCTGTCTCTGTGTCTCTGAGGTCTCTGTCTCTCTCTGCTCCTGTCTCCTCATTTTTTTTTGGTAATTTTTCCTTTTTACGATTTTTTTAAATGTAGAATTTCTCTCTGGCTCTCAGCTCCATCTTTTGTATTGTTAATAAGCCCTTCTGCTCCTTT
>JAKSZU010000905.1:0-29980 GCA_026018925.1 Tupaia tana | reverse complement strand
AAATGATGAGACAGGAGCAGAGAGAGACAGAGACCTCAGAGACACAGAGACAGGGATAGAAGGCCAGAGGGGCTCCCTACCACACTAGCTTTGCTTGCTGGAGGCTGAATTATGAGTGGAAAACCTTCATTTCGCCTGTGCCCTGAAATATCTAGTTCCCAGTATCCATGTCGAATCTTCTCAGAGAATGGCTCAACTCTCCTGCATGGGAGAAAGGAGCAGAAGGGCCTATTAACTAAACAAGAGATGGAGCTGAGAGCCAGAGAGAAATTCTACCTTTAAAAAAATCGTAAAAAGGAAAAATTACCAAAAAAATATGAGGAGACAGGAGCAGAGAGAGAAAGAGACCTCAGAGAAACAGAGACAGGGATAGAAGTCCAGAGGGGCTCCCTACCACACTAGCTTTGCTTGCTTTAGGCTGAATTATGAGTAGAAAATCTTCATTTCGCCTGTGCCCTGAAATATCTAGTCCCCAGTATCCATGTGGAATCTACTCAGAGAATGGCTCAACTCTCCTGCATGGGAGAAAGGAGCAGAAGGGCTTATTAACAAAACAAAAGATGGAGCTGAGAGCCAGAGAGAAATTCTGCCTTTAAAAAAATCGTAAAAAGAAAAATTACCAAAAAAATTGAGGAGACAGGAGCAGAGAGAGACAGAGACCTCAGAGACACAGAGACAGGGATAGAAGGCCAGAGGGGCTCCCTACCACACTAGCTTTGCTTGCTGGAGGCTGAATTATGAGTAGAAAATCTTCATTTCGACTGTGCCCTGAAATATCTAGTTCCCAGTATCCATGTGGAATCTTCTCAGAGAATGGCTCAACTCTCCTACATGGGAGAAAGGAGCAGAAGGGCTTATTAACAAAACAAAAGATGGAGCTGAGAGCCAGAGAGAAATTCTACCTTTAAAAGAATCGTAAAAAGGAAAAATTACCAAAAAAAAATGAGGAGACAGGAGCAGAGAGAGACAGAGACATCAGAGACACAGAGACAGGGATAGAAGGCCAGAGGGGCTCCCTACCACACTAGCTTTGCTTGCTGGAGGCTGAATTATGAGTAGAAAATCTTCATTTCGCCTGTGCCCTGAAATATCTAGTTCCCAGTATCCATGTGGAATCTTCTCAGAGAATGGCTCAACTCTCCTGCCTGGGAGAAAGGAGCAGAAGGGCTTATTAACAAAACAAAAGATGGAGCTGAGAGCCAGAGAGAAATTCTACCTTTAAAAAAATCGTAAAAAGGAAAAATTACCAAAAAAAAATGAGGAGACAGGAGCAGAGAGGGACAGAGACCTCAGAGAGACAGAGACAGGGATAGAAGGCCAGAGGGGCTCCCTACCACACTAGCTTTGCTCGCTGGAGTCTGAATTATGAGTAGAAAATCTTCATTTCGCCTGTGCCCTGAAATATCTAGTTCCCAGTATCCTTGTGGAATCTTCTCAGAGAATGGCTCAACTCTCCTGCCTGGGAGAAAGGAGCAGAAGGGCTTATTAACAAAACAAAAGATGGAGCTGAGTGCCAGAGAGAAATTCTACCTTTAAAAAAATCGTAAAAAGGAAAAATTACCAAAAATAAATGAGGAGACTGGAGCAGAGAGAGACAGAGACCTCAGAGACACAGAGACAGGGATAGAAGGCCAGAGGGGCTCTCTACCACACTAGCTTTGCTTGCTGGAGGCTGAATTATGAGTAGAAAATCTTCATTTCGCCGGTGCCCTGAAATATCTAGTTCCCAGTGTCCATGTGGAATCTTCTCAGAGAATGGCTCAACTCTGCTGCCTGGGAGAAAGGAGCAGAAGGGCTTATTAACAAAACAAAAGATGGAGCTGAGAGCCAGAGAGAAATTCTACCTTTAAAAAAATCGTAAAAAGGAAAAATTACCAAAGAAAATGAGGAGACAGGAGCAGAGAGAGACAGAGACCTCAGAGACACAGAGACAGGGATAGAAGGCCAGAGGGGCTCCCTACCACAGTAGCTTTGCTTGCTGGAGGCTGAATTATGAGTAGAAAATCTTCATTTCGCCTGTGCCCTGAAATATCTAGTTCCCAGTATCCATGTGGAATCTTCTCAGAGAATGGCTCAACTCTCCTGCCTGGGAGAAAGGAGCAGAAGGGCCTATTAACGAAACAAAAGATGGAGCTGAGAGCCAGAGAGAAATTCTACCTTTAAAAAAATCGTAAAAAGGGTAAATTACCAAAAAAAATGAGGAGACAGGAGCAGAGAGAGACAGAGACCTCAGAGACACAGAGACAGTGATAGAAGGCCAGAGGGGCTCCCTACCACACTAGCTTTGCTTGCTGGAGGCTGAATTATGAGTAGAAAATCTTCATTTCGCCTGTGCCCTGAAATATCTTGTTCCCAGTATCCATGTGGAATCTTCTCAGAGAATGGCTCAACTCTCCTGCCTGGGAGAAAGGAGCAGAAGGGCTTATTAACAAAACAAAAGATGGAGCTGAGAGCCAGAGAGAAATTCTACCTTTAAAAAAATCGTAAAAAGGAAAAATTACCAAAAAAAATGAGGAGACAGGAGCAGAGAGAGACAGAGACCTCAGAGACACAGAGACAGGGATAGAAGGCCAGAGGGGCTCCCTACCACACTAGCTTTGCTTGCTGGAGGCTGAATTATGAGTAGAAAATCTTCATTTCGCCTGTGCCGTGAAATATCTAGATCCCAGTATCCATGTGGAGTCTTCTCAGAGAATGGCTCAAATCTCCTGCCTGGGAGAAAGGAGCAGAACGGCTTATTAACAAAACAAAAGATGGAGCTGTGAGCCAGAGAGAAATTCTACCTTTAAAAAAATCGTAAAAATGAAAAATTACCAAAAAAAAAATGAGGAGACAGGAGCAGAGAGCGACAGAGACCTCAGAGAGACAGAGACAGGGATAGAAGGCCAGACGGGCTCCCTACCACACTAGCTTTGCTCGGTGGAGGCTGAATTATGAGTAGAAAATCTTCATTTCACCTATGCCCTGAAATATCTAGTTCCAAGTATCCATGTGGAAACTTCTCAGAGAATGGCTCAACTCTCCTGCCTGGGAGAAAGGAGCAGAAGGGCTTATTAACAAAACAAAAGATGGAGCTGAGAGCCAGAGAGATATTCTACATTTAAAAAAATCGTAAAAAGGAAAAATTACCAAAATAATGAGGAGACAGGAGCAGAGAGAGACAGAGACCTCAGAGACACAGAGACAGGGATAGAAGGCCAGAGGGGCTCCCTACCACATTAGCTTTGCTTGCTGGAGGCTGAATTATGGGTAGAAAATCTTCATTTCGCCTGTGCCCTGAAATATCTAGTTCCCAGTATCCATGTGGAATCTTCTCAGTGAATGGCTCAACTCTCCTGCCTGGGAGAAAGGAGCAGAAGGGCCTATTAACGAAACAAAAGATGGAGCTGAGAGCCAGAGAGAAATTCTACCTTTAAAAAAATCGTAAAAAGGGTAAATTACCCAAAAAAAAATGAGGAGACAAGAGCAGAGAGAGACAGAGACCTCAGAGACACAGAGACAGGGATAGAAGGCCAGAGGGGCTCCCTACCACACTAGCTTTGCTTGCTGGAGGCTGAATTATGAGTAGAAAATCTTCATTTCGCCTGTGCCCTGAAATATCTAGTTCCCAGTATCCATGTGGAATCTTCTCAGAGAATGGCTCAACTCTCCTGCCTGGGAGAAAGGAGCAAAAGGGCTTATTAACAAAACAAAAGATGGAGCTGAGTGCCAGAGAGAAATTCTACCTTTAAGAAAATCGTAAAAAGGAAAAAATTACCAAAAATAAATGAGGAGACTGGAGCAGAGAGAGACAGAGACCTCAGAGACACAGAGACAGGGATAGAAAGCCAGAGGGGCTCACTACCACACTAGCTTTGCTTGCTGGATGCTGAATTATGAGTAGAAAATCTTCATTTCGCCTGTGCCCTGAAATATCTAGTTCTCAGTATCCATGTGGAATCTTCTCAGAGAATGGCTCAACTCTCCTGCCTGGGAGAAAGGAGCAGAAGGGCTTATTAACAAAACAAAAGATAGAGCTGAGTGCCAGAGAGAAATTCTACCTTTTAGAAAATCAAAAAAGGAAAAATTACCAAAAATAAATGAGGAGACTGGAGCAGAGAGAGACAGAGACCTCAGAGACACAGAGACAGGGATAGAAGGCCAGAGGGGCTCCCTACCACACTAGCTTTGCTTGCTGGAGGCTGAATTATGAGTAGAAAATCTTCATTTCGCCTGTGCCCTGAAATATCTAGTTCCCAGTATCCATGTGGAATCATCTCAGAGAATGGCTCAACTCTCCTGCCTGGGAGAAAGGAGCAGAACGGCTTATTAACAAAACAAAAGATGGAGCTGAGAGCCAGACAGAAATTCTACCTTTAAAAAAATCGTAAAAAGGAAAAATTACCAAAAAAAATGAGGAGATAGGAGCAGAGAGAGACAGAGACCTCAGAGACACAGAGACAGGGATAGAAGTCCAGAGGGGCTCCATACCACAATAGCTTTGCTTGCTGGAGGCTGAATTATGAGTAGAAAATCTTCATTTCGCCTGTGCCCTGAAATATCTAGATCCCAGTATCCATGTGGAGTCTTCTCAGAGAATGGCTCAACTCTCCTGCCTGGGAGAAAGGAGCAGAACGGCTTATTAACAAAACAAAAGATGGAGCTGTGAGCCAGAGAGAAATTCTACCTTTAAAAAAATCGTAAAAAGAAAAATTACCAAAAAAAAAATGAGGAGACAGGAGCAGAGAGCAACAGAGACCTCAGAGAGACAGAGACAGGGATAGAAGGCCAGAGGGGCTCCCTACCACACTAGCTTTGCTCTCTGGAGGCTGAATTATGAGTAGAAAATCTTCATTTCGCCTGTGCCCTGAAATATCTAGTTCCCAGTGTCCATGTGGAATCTTCTCAGAGAATGGCTCAACTCTGCTGCCTGGGAGAAAGGAGCAGAAGAGCTTATTAACAAAACAAAAGATGGAGCTGAGAGCCAGAGAGAAATTCTACCTTTAAAAAAATCGTAAAAAGGAAAAATTACCAAAAAAAATGAGGAGACAGGAGCAGAGAGAGACAGAGACCTCAGAGACACAGAGACAAGGATAGAAGGCCAGAGGGGCTCCCTACCACAGTAGCTTTGCTTGCTGGAGGCTGAATTATGAGTAGAAAATCTTCATTTCGCCTGTGCCCTGAAATATCTAGTTCCCAGTATCCATGTGGAATCTTCTCAGAGAATGGCTCAACTCTCCTGCCTGGGAGAAAGGAGCAGAAGGGCCTATTAACGAAACAAAAGATGGAGCTGAGAGCCAGAGAGAAATTCTACCTTTAAAAAAATCGTAAAAAGGGTAAATTACCAAAAAAAATGAGGAGACAGGAGCAGAGACAGAGACCTCAGAGACACAGAGACAGTGATAGAAGGCCAGAGGGGCTCCCTACCACACTAGCTTTGCTTGCTGGAGGCTGAATTATGAGTAGAAAATCTTCATTTCGCCTGTGCCCTGAAATATCTAGTTCCCAGTATCCATGTGGAATCTTCTCAGAGAATGGCTCAACTCTCCTGCCTGGGAGAAAGGAGCAGAAGGGCTTATTAACAAAACAAAAGATGGAGCTGAGTGCCAGAGAGAAATTCTACCTTTAAGAAAATCGTAAAAAGGAAAAATTACCAAAAATAAATGAGGAGACTGGAGCAGAGAGAGACAGAGACCTCAGAGACACAGAGACAGGGATAGAAAGCCAGAGGGGCGCCCTACCACACTAGCTTTGCTTGCTGGAGGCTGAATTATGAGTAGAAAATCTTCATTTCGCCTGTGCCCTGAAATATCTAGTTCCCAGTATCCATGTGGAATCTTCTCAGAGAATGGCTCAACTCTCCTGCCTGGGAGAAAGGAGCAGAAGGGCTTATTAACAAAACAAAAAATGGAGCTGAGTGCCAGAGAGAAATTCTACCTTTAAGAAAATCAAAAAAGGAAAAATTACCAAAAATAAATGAGGAGACTGGAGCAGAGAGAGACAGAGACCTCAGAGACACAGAGACAGTGATAGAAGGCCAGAGGGGATCCCTACCACACTAGCTTTGCTTGCTGGAGGATGAATTATGAGTAGAAAATCTTCATTTCGCCTGTGCCCTGAAATATCTTGTTCCCAGTATCCATGTGGAATCTTCTCAGAGAATGGCTCAACTCTCCTGCCTGGGAGAAAGGAGCAGAAGGGCTTATTAACAAAACAAAAGATGGAGCTGAGAGCCAGAGAGAAATTCTACCTTTAAAAAAATCGTAAAAAGGAAAAATTACCAAAAAAAATGAGGAGACAGGAGCAGAGAGAGACAGAGACCTCAGAGACACAGAGACAGGGATAGAAGGCCAGAGGGGCTCCATACCACACTAGCTTTGCTTGATGGATGCTGAATTATGAGTAGAAAATCTTCATTTCGCCTGTGCCCTGAAATATCTAGTTCCCAGTATCCATGTGGAATCTACTCAGAGAATGGCTCAACTCTCCTGCATGGGAGAAAGGAGCAGAAGGGCTTATTAACAAAACAAAAGATGGAGCTGAGAGCCAGAGAGAAATTCTGCCTTTAAAAAAATCGTAAAAAGAAAAATTACCAAAAAAATGAGGAGACAGGAGCAGAGAGAGACAGAGACCTCAGAGACACAGAGACAGGGATAGAAGGCCAGAGGGGCTCCCTACCACACTAGCTTTGCTTGCTGGAGGCTGAATTATGAGTAGAAAATCTTCATTTCGCCTGTGCCCTGAAATATCTAGTTCCCAGTATCCATGTGGAATCTTCTCAGAGAATGGCTCAACTCTCCTACATGGGAGAAAGGAGCAGAAGGGCTTATTAACAAAACAAAAGATGGAGCTGAGAGCCAGAGAGAAATTCTACGATTAAAAGAATCGTAAAAATGAAAAATTACCAAAAAAAAAATGAGGAGACAGGAGCAGAGAGAGACAGAGACATCAGAGACACAGAGACAGGGATAGAAGGCCAGAGGGGCTCCCTACCACACTAGCTTTGCTTGCTGGAGGCTGAATTGTGAGTAGAAAATCATCATTTCGCCTGTGCCATGAAATATCTAGTTCCCAGTATCCATGTGGAAACTTCTCAGAGAATGGCTCAATTCTCCTGCCTGGGAGAAAGGAGCAGAAGGGCTTATTAACAAAACAAAAGATGGAGCTCAGAGCCAGAGAGAAATTCTGCCTTTAAAAAAATCGTAAAAAGAAAAATTACCAAAAAAAATGAGGAGACAGGAGCAGAGAGAGACAGAGACCTCAGAGACACAGAGACAGGGATAGAAGGCCAGAGGGGCTCCCTACCACACTAGCTTTGCTTGCTGGAGGCTGAATTATGAGTAGAAAATCTTCATTTCGCCTGTGCCCTGAAATATCTAGTTCCCAGTATCCATGTGGAATCTTCTCAGAGAATGGCTCAACTCTCCTACATGGGAGAAAGGAGCAGAAGGGCTTATTAACAAAACAAAAGATGGAGCTGAGAGCCAGAGAGAAATTCTACCTTTAAAAGAATCGTAAAAAGGAAAAATTACCAAAAAAAAAAATGAGGAGACAGGAGCAGAGAGAGACAGAGACATCAGAGACACAGAGACAGGGATAGAAGGCCAGAGGGGCTCCCTACCACACTAGCTTTTCTTGCTGGAGTTTGAATTATGATTAGAAAATCATCATTTCGCCTGTGCCATGAAATATCTAGTTCCCAGTATCCATGTGGAATCTTCTCAGAGAATGGCTCAACTCTCCTGCCTGGGAGAAAGGAGCAGAAGGGCTTATTAACAAAACAAAAGATGGAGCTCAGAGCCAGAGAGAAATTCTACCTTTAAAAAAATCGTAAAAAGGAAAAATTACCAAAAAAAAATGAGGAGACAGGAGCAGAGAGGGACAGAGACCTCAGAGAGACAGAGACAGGGATAGAAGGCCAGAGGGGCTCCCTACCACACTAGCTTTGCTCGCTGGAGGCTGAATTATGAATAGAAAATCTTCATTTCGCCTGTGCCCTGAAATATCTAGTTCCCAGTATCCTTGTGGAATCTTCTCAGAGAATGGCTCAACTCTCCTGCCTGGGAGAAAGGAGCAGAAGGGCTTATTAACAAAACAAAAGATGGAGCTGAGTGCCAGAGAGAAATTCTACCTTTAAAAAAATCGTAAAAAGGAAAAATTACAAAAAATAAAAGAGGAGACTGGAGCAGAGAGAGACAGAGACCTCAGAGACACAGAGACAGGGATAGAAGGACAGAGGGGCTCTCTACCACACTAGCTTTGCTTGCTGGAGGCTGAATTATGAGTAGAAAATCTTCATTTCGCCTGTGCCCTGAAATATCTAGTTCCCAGTATCCATGTGGAATCTTCTCAGAGAATGGCTCAACTCTCCTGCCTGGGAGAAAGGAGCAGAAGGGCTTATTAACAAAACAAAAGATGGAGTTGAGAGCCAGAGAGAAATTCTACCTTAAAAAAATTGTAAAAAGGAAAAATTACCAAAAAAATGAGGAGACAGGAGCAGAGAGAGACAGAGACCTCAGAGACACAGAGACAGGGATAGAAGGCCAGAGTGGCTCCCTACCACACTAGCTTTGCTTGCTGGAGGCTGAATTATGAGTAGAAAATCTTCATTTCGCCTGTGCCCTGAAATATCTAGTTCCCAGTATCCATGTGGAATCTTCTCAGAGAATGGCTCAACTCTCCTGCATGGGAGAAAGGAGCAGAAGGGCCTATTAACTAAACAAGAGATGGAGCTGAGAGCCAGAGAGAAATTCTACCTTTAAAAAAATCGGAAAAAGGAAAAATTACCAAAAAATATGAGGAGACAGGAGCAGAGAGAGACAGAGACCTCAGAGAAACAGAGACAGGGATAGAAGGCCAGAGGGGCTCCCTACCACACTAGCTTTGCTTGATGGATGCTGAATTATGAGTAGAAAATCTTCATTTCGCCTGTGCCCTGAAATATCTAGTTCCCAGTATCCATGTGGAATCTACTCAGAGAATGGCTCAACTGTCCTGCATGGGAGAAAGGAGCAGAAGGGCTTATTAACAAAACAAAAGATGGAGCTGAGAGCCAGAGAGAAATTCTGCCTTTAAAAAAATCGTAAAAAGAAAAATTACCAAAAAAATGAGGAGACAGGAGCAGAGAGAGACAGAGACCTCAGAGACACAGAGACAGGGATAGAAGGCCAGAGGGGCTCCCTACCACACTAGCTTTGCTTGCTGGAGGCTGAATTATGAGTAGAAAATCTTCATTTCGCCTGTGCCCTGAAATATCTATTTCCCAGTATCCATGTGGAATCTTCTCAGAGAATGGCTCAACTCTCCTGCATGGGAGAAAGGAGCAGAAGGGCCTATTAACTAAACAAGAGATGGAGCTGAGAGCCAGAGAGAAATTCTACCTTTAAAAAAATCGTAAAAAGGAAAATTTACCAAAAAAATATGAGGAGACAGGAGCAGAGAGAGACAGAGACCTCAGAGACACAGAGACAGGGATAGAAGGCCAGAGGGGCTCCCTACCACACTAGCTTTGCTTGCTGGAGGCTGAATTATGAGTAGAAAATCTTCATTTCGCCTGTGCCCTGAAATATCTAGTTCCCAGTATCCATGTGGAATCTTCTCAGAGAATGGCTCAACTCTCCTACATGGGAGAAAGGAGCAGAAGGGCTTATTAACAAAACAAAAGATGGAGCTGAGAGCCAGAGAGAAATTCTACGATTAAAAGAATCGTAAAAATGAAAAATTACCAAAAAAAAAATGAGGAGACAGGAGCAGAGAGAGACAGAGACATCAGAGACACAGAGACAGGGATAGAAGGCCAGAGGGGCTCCCTACCACACTAGCTTTGCTTGCTGGAGGCTGAATTATGAGTAGAAAATCATCATTTCGCCTGTGCCATGAAATATCTAGTTCCCAGTATCCATGTGGAAACTTCTCAGAGAATGGCTCAATTCTCCTGCCTGGGAGAAAGGAGCAGAAGGGCTTATTAACAAAACAAAAGATGGAGCTCAGAGCCAGAGAGAAATTCTGCCTTTAAAAAAATCGTAAAAAGAAAAATTACCAAAAAAAATGAGGAGACAGGAGCAGAGAGAGACAGAGACCTCAGAGACACAGAGACAGGGATAGAAGGCCAGAGGGGCTCCCTACCACACTAGCTTTGCTTGCTGGAGGCTGAATTATGAGTAGAAAATCTTCATTTCGCCTGTGCCCTGAAATATCTAGTTCCCAGTATCCATGTGGAATCTTCTCAGAGAATGGCTCAACTCTCCTACATGGGATAAAGGAGCAGAAGTGCTTATTAACAAAACAAAAGATGGAGCTGAGAGCCAGAGAGAAATTCTACCTTTAAAAGAATCGTAAAAAGGAAAAATTACCAAAAAAAAAATGAGGAGACAGGAGCAGAGAGAGACAGAGACATCAGAGACACAGAGACAGGGATAGAAGGCCAGAGGGGCTCCCTACCACACTAGCTTTGCTTGCTGGAGTTTGAATTATGATTAGAAAATCATCATTTCGCCTGTGCCATGAAATATCTAGTTCCCAGTATCCATGTGGAATCTTCTCAGAGAATGGCTCAACTCTCCTGCCTGGGAGAAAGGAGCAGAAGGGCTTATTAACAAAGCAAAAGATGGAGCTCAGAGCCAGAGAGAAATTCTACCTTTAAAAAAATCGTAAAAAGGAAAAATTACCAAAAAAAAATGAGGAGACAGGAGCAGAGAGGGACAGAGACCTCAGAGAGACAGAGACAGGGATAGAAGGCCAGAGGGGCTCCCTACCACACTAGCTTTGCTCGCTGGAGGCTGAATTATGAATAGAAAATCTTCATTTCGCCTGTGCCCTGAAATATCTAGTTCCCAGTATCCTTGTGGAATCTTCTCAGAGAATGGCTCAACTCTCCTGCCTGGGAGAAAGGAGCAGAAGGGCTTATTAACAAAACAAAAGATGGAGCTGAGTGCCAGAGAGAAATTCTACCTTTAAAAAAATCGTAAAAAGGAAAAATTACAAAAAATAAAAGAGGAGACTGGAGCAGAGAGAGACAGAGACCTCAGAGACACAGAGACAGGGATAGAAGGACAGAGGGGCTCTCTACCACACTAGCTTTGCTTGCTGGAGGCTGAATTATGAGTAGAAAATCTTCATTTCGCCTGTGCCCTGAAATATCTAGTTCCCAGTATCCATGTGGAATCTTCTCAGAGAATGGCTCAACTCTCCTGCCTGGGAGAAAGGAGCAGAAGTGCTTATTAACAAAACAAAAGATGGAGTTGAGAGCCAGAGAGAAATTCTACCTTAAAAAAATTGTAAAAAGGAAAAATTACCAAAAAAATGAGGAGACAGGAGCAGAGAGAGACAGAGACCTCAGAGACACAGAGACAGGGATAGAAGGCCAGAGTGGCTCCCTACCACACTAGCTTTGCTTGCTGGAGGCTGAATTATGAGTAGAAAATCTTCATTTCGCCTGTGCCCTGAAATATCTAGTTCCCAGTATCCATGTGGAATCTTCTCAGAGAATGGCTCAACTCTCCTGCATGGGAGAAAGGAGCAGAAGGGCCTATTAACTAAACAAGAGATGGAGCTGAGAGCCAGAGAGAAATTCTACCTTTAAAAAAATCGGAAAAAGGAAAAATTACCAAAAAAATATGAGGAGACAGGAGCAGAGAGAGACAGAGACCTCAGAGAAACAGAGACAGGGATAGAAGGCCAGAGGGGCTCCCTACCACACTAGCTTTGCTTGCTTTAGGCAGAATTATGAGTAGAAAATCTTCATTTCGCCTGTGCCCTGAAATATCTAGTTCCCAGTATCCATGTGGAATCTACTCAGAGAATGGCTCAACTCTCCTGCATGGGAGAAAGGAGCAGAAGGGCTTATTAACAAAACAAAAGATGGAGCTGAGAGCCAGAGAGAAATTCTGCCTTTAAAAAAATCGTAAAAAGAAAAATTACCAAAAAAAATGAGGAGACAGGAGCAGAGAGAGACAGAGACCTCAGAGACACAGAGACAGGGTTAGAAGGCCAGAGGGGCTCCCTACCACACTAGCTTTGCTTGCTGGAGGCTGAATTATGAGTAGAAAATCTTCATTTCGCCTGTGCCCTGAAATATCTAGTTCCCAGTATCCATGTGGAATCTTCTCAGAGAATGGCTCAACTCTCCTGCCTGGGAGAAAGGAGCAGAAGGGCTTATTAACAAAACAAAAGATGGAGCGGAGTGCCAGAGAGAAATTCTACCTTTAAAAAAATCGTAAAAAGGAAAAATTACCAAAAATAAATGAGGAGACTGGAGCAGAGAGAGACAGAGACCTCAGAGACACAGAGACAGGGATAGAAGGCCAGAGGGGCTCTCTACCACACTAGCTTTGCTTGCTGGAGGCTGAATTATGAGTAGAAAATCTTCATTTCGCCTGTGCCCTGAAATATCTAGTTCCCAGTATCCATGTGGAAGCTTCTCAGAGAATGGCTCAACTCTCCTGCCTGGGAGAAAGGAGCAGAAGGGCTTATTAACAAAACAAAAGATGGAGCTGAGAGCCAGAGAGAAATTCTACCTTTAAAAAAATCGTAAAAAGGAAAAATTACCAAAAAAAATGAGGAGGCAGTAGCAGAGAGAGACAGAGACCTCAGAGACACAGAGACAGGGATAGAAGGCCAGAGGGACTCCCTACCACAATAGCTTTGATTGCTGGAGGCTGAATTATGAGTAGAAAATCTTCATTTCGCCTGTGCCCTGAAATATCTAGATCCCAGTATCCATGTGGAATCTTCTCAGACAATGGCTCAACTCTCCTGCCTGGGAGAAAGGAGCAGAAGGGCTTATTAACAAAACAAAACATGGAGCTGAGAGCCAGAGAGAAATTCTACCTTTAAAAAAATCGTAAATAGGAAAAATTACCAAAATAATGAGGAGACAGGAGCAGAGAGAGACAGAGACCTCAGAGACACAGAGACAGGGATAGAAGGCCAGAGGGGCTCCCTACCACATTAGCTTTGCTTGCTGGAGGCTGAATTATGAGTAGAAAATCTTCATTTTGCCTGTGCCCTGAAATATCTAGTTCCCAGTATCCATGTGGAATCTTCTCAGAGAATGGCTCAACTCTCCTGCCTGGGAGAAAGGAGCAGAAGGGCCAATTAACGAAACAAAAGATGGAGCTGAGAGCCAGAGAGAAATTCTACTTTTAAAAAATCGTAAAAAGGGTAAATTACCAAAAAAAAATGAGGAGACAGGAGCAGAGAGAGACATAGACCTCAGAGACACAGAGACAGGGATAGAAGGCCAGAGGGGCTCCCTACCACACTAGCTTTGCTTGCTGGAGGCTGAATTATGAGTAGAAAATCTTCATTTAGCCTGTGCCCTGAAATATCTAGTTCCCAGTATCCATGTGGAATCTTCTCAGAGAATGGCTCAACTCTCCTGCCTGGGAGAAAGGAGCAGAAGGGCTTATTAACAAAACAAAACATGGAGCTGAGTGCCAGAGAGAAATTCTACCTTTAAGAAAATCGTAAAAAGGAAAAATTCCCAAAAATAAATGAGGAGAGTGGAGCAGAGAGAGACAGAGACCTCAGAGACACAGAGACAGGGATAGAAGGCCAGAGGGGCTCCCTACCACACTAGCTTTGCTTGCTGGAGGCTGAATTATGAGTAGAAAATCTTCATTTCGCCTGTGCCCTGAAATATCTAGTTCCCAGTATCCATGTGGAATCTTCTCAGAGAATGGCTCAACTCTCCTGCCTGGGAGAAAGGAGCAGAAGGGCTTATTAACAAAACAAAAGATGGAGTTGAGAGCCAGAGAGAAATTCTACCTTAAAAAAGTTGTAAAAAGGAAAAATTACCAAAAAAAAATGAGGAGACAGGAGCAGTGAGAGACAGAGATTTCAGAGACACAGAGACAGGGATAGAAGGCCAGAGGGGCTCCCTACCACACTAGCTTTGCTTGCTGGAGGCTGAAATATGAGTAGAAAATCTTCATTTCGCCTGTGCCCTGAAATATGTAGTTCCCAGTATCCATGTGGAAACTTCTCAGAGAATGGCTCTACACTCCTGCATGGGAGAAAGGAGCAGAAGGGCTTATTAACAAAACAAAAGATGGAGCTGAGAGTCAGAGAGAAATTCTACCTTTAAAAAAATCGTAAAAAGGAATAATTACCAAAAAAATGAGGAGACAGGACCAGAGAGAGACAGAGACCTCAGAGACACAGAGACAGAGATAGAAGGCCAGAGGGGCTCCCTACCACACTAGCTTTGCTTGCTGGAGGCTGAATTATGAGTAGAAAATCTTCATTTCGCCTGTGCCCTGAAATATCTAGTTCCCAGTATCCATGTGGAATCTTCTCAGAGAATGGCTCAACTCTCCTTCATGGGAGAAAGGAGCAGAAGGGCCTATTAACTAAACAAGAGATGGAGCTGAGAGCCAGAGAGAAATTCTACCTTTAAAAAAATCTTAAAAATGAAAAATTACCAAAAAAATATGAGGAGACAGGAGCAGAGAGAGACAGAGACCTCAGAGAAACAGAGACAGGGATAGAAGGCCAGAGGGGCTCCCTACCACACTAGCTTTGCTTGATGGAGGCTGAATTATGAGTAGAAAATCTTCATTTCGCCTGTGCCCTGAAATATCTAGTTCCCAGTATCCTTGTGGAATCTTCTCAGAGAATGGCTCAACTCTCCTGCCTGGGAAAAAGGAGCAGAAGGGCTTATTAACAAAACAAAAGATGGAGCTGAGTGCGAGAGAGAAATTCTACCTTTAAAAAAATCGTAAAAAGGAAAAATTACCAAAAATAAATGAGGAGACTGGAGCAGAGAGAGACAGAGACCTCAGAGACACAGAGACAGGGATAGAAGGACAGAGGGGCTCTCTACCACACTAGCTTTGCTTGCTGGAGGCTGAATTATGAGTAGAAAATCTTCATTTCGCCTGTGCCCTGAAATATCTAGTTCCCAGTATCCATGTGGAATCTACTCAGAGAATGGCTCAACTCTCCTGCATGGGAGAAAGGAGCAGAATGGCTTATTAACAAAACAAAAGATGGAGCTGAGAGCCAGAGAGAAATTCTGCCTTTAAAAAAATCGTAAAAAGAAAAATTACCAAAAATATGAGGAGACAGGAGCAGAGAGAGACAGAGACCTCAGAGACACAGAGACAGGGATAGAAGGCCAGAGGGGCTCCCTACCACACTAGCTTTGCTTGCTGGAGGCTGAATTATGAGTAGAAAATCTTCATTTCGCCTGTGCCCTGAAATATCTAGTTCCCAGTATCCATGTGGAATCTTCTCAGAGAATGGCTCAACTCTCCTGCATGGGAGAAAGGAGCAGAAGGGCCTATTAACTAAACAAGAGATGGAGCTGAGAGCCAGAGAGAAATTCTACCTTTAAAAAAATCGTAAAAAGGAAAAATTACCAAAAAAATATGAGGAGACAGGAGCAGAGAGAGACAGAGACCTCAGAGAAACAGAGACAGGGATAGAAGGCCAGAGGGGCTCCCTACCACACTAGCTTTGCTTGCTGGAGGCTGAATTATGAGTAGAAAATCTTCATTTCGCCTGTGCCCTGAAATATCTAGTTCCCAGTATCCATGTGGAATCTTCTCAGAGAATGGCTCAACTCTCCTACATGGGAGAAAGGAGCAGAAGGGCTTATTAACAAAACAAAAGATGGAGCTGAGAGCCAGAGAGAAATTCTACGATTAAAAGAATCGTAAAAATGAAAAATTACCAAAAAAAAAATGAGGAGACAGGAGCAGAGAGAGACAGAGACATCAGAGACACAGTGACAGGGATAGAAGGCCAGAGGGGCTCCCTACCACACTAGCTTTGCTTGCTGGAGGCTGAATTATGAGTAGAAAATCATCATTTCGCCTGTGCCATGAAATATCTAGTTTCCAGTATCCATGTGGAAACTTCTCAGAGAATGGCTCAATTCTCCTGCCTGGGAGAAAGGAGCAGAAGGGCTTATTAACAAAACAAAAGATGGAGCTCAGAGCCAGAGAGAAATTCTACCTTTAAAAAAATCGTAAAAAGGAAAAATTACCAAAAAAAAATGAGGAGACAGGAGCAGAGAGGGACAGAGACCTCAGAGAGACAGAGACAGGGATAGAAGGCCAGAGGGGCTCCCTACCACACTAGCTTTGCTCGCTGGAGGCTGAATTATGAGTAGAAAATCTTCATTTCGCCTGTGCCCTGAAATTTCTAGTTCCCAGTATCCTTGTGGAATCTTCTCAGAGAATGGCTCAACTCTCCTGCCTGGGAGAAAGGAGCAGAAGGGCTTATTAACAAAACAAAAGATGGAGCTGAGTGCCAGAGAGAAATTCTACCTTTAAAAGAATCGTAAAAAGGAAAAATTACCAAAAATAAATGAGGAGACTGGAGCAGAGAGAGACAGAGACCTCAGAGACACAGAGACAGGGATAGAAGGACAGAGGGGCTCTCTACCACACTAGGTTTGCTTGCTGGAGGCTGAATTATGAGTAGAAAATCTTCATTTCGCCTGTGCCCTGAAATATCTAGTTCCCAGTATCCATGTGGAATCTTCTCAGAGAATGGCTCAACTCTCCTGCCTGGGAGAAAGGAGCAGAAGGGCTTATTAACAAAACAAAAGATGGAGTTGAGAGCCAGAGAGAAATTCTACCTTAAAAAAATTGTAAAAAGGAAAAATTACCAAAAAAATGATGAGACAGGAGCAGAGAGAGACAGAGACCTCAGAGACACAGAGACAGGGATAGAAGGCCAGAGGGGCTCCCTACCACACTAGCTTTGCTTGCTGGAGGCTGAATTATGAGTGGAAAATCTTCATTTCGCCTGTGCCCTGAAATATCTAGTTCCCAGTATCCATGTCGAATCTTCTCAGAGAATGGCTCAACTCTCCTGCATGGGAGAAAGGAGCAGAAGGGCCTATTAACTAAACAAGAGATGGAGCTGAGAGCCAGAGAGAAATTCTACCTTTAAAAAAATCGTAAAAAGGAAAAATTACCAAAAAAATATGAGGAGACAGGAGCAGAGAGAGAAAGAGACCTCAGAGAAACAGAGACAGGGATAGAAGTCCAGAGGGGCTCCCTACCACACTAGCTTTGCTTGCTTTAGGCTGAATTATGAGTAGAAAATCTTCATTTCGCCTGTGCCCTGAAATATCTAGTCCCCAGTATCCATGTGGAATCTACTCAGAGAATGGCTCAACTCTCCTGCATGGGAGAAAGGAGCAGAAGGGCTTATTAACAAAACAAAAGATGGAGCTGAGAGCCAGAGAGAAATTCTGCCTTTAAAAAAATCGTAAAAAGAAAAATTACCAAAAAAATTGAGGAGACAGGAGCAGAGAGAGACAGAGACCTCAGAGACACAGAGACAGGGATAGAAGGCCAGAGGGGCTCCCTACCACACTAGCTTTGCTTGCTGGAGGCTGAATTATGAGTAGAAAATCTTCATTTCGACTGTGCCCTGAAATATCTAGTTCCCAGTATCCATGTGGAATCTTCTCAGAGAATGGCTCAACTCTCCTACATGGGAGAAAGGAGCAGAAGGGCTTATTAACAAAACAAAAGATGGAGCTGAGAGCCAGAGAGAAATTCTACCTTTAAAAGAATCGTAAAAAGGAAAAATTACCAAAAAAAAATGAGGAGACAGGAGCAGAGAGAGACAGAGACATCAGAGACACAGAGACAGGGATAGAAGGCCAGAGGGGCTCCCTACCACACTAGCTTTGCTTGCTGGAGGCTGAATTATGAGTAGAAAATCTTCATTTCGCCTGTGCCCTGAAATATCTAGTTCCCAGTATCCATGTGGAATCTTCTCAGAGAATGGCTCAACTCTCCTGCCTGGGAGAAAGGAGCAGAAGGGCTTATTAACAAAACAAAAGATGGAGCTGAGAGCCAGAGAGAAATTCTACCTTTAAAAAAATCGTAAAAAGGAAAAATTACCAAAAAAAAATGAGGAGACAGGAGCAGAGAGGGACAGAGACCTCAGAGAGACAGAGACAGGGATAGAAGGCCAGAGGGGCTCCCTACCACACTAGCTTTGCTCGCTGGAGGCTGAATTATGAGTAGAAAATCTTCATTTCGCCTGTGCCCTGAAATATCTAGTTCCCAGTATCCTTGTGGAATCTTCTCAGAGAATGGCTCAACTCTCCTGCCTGGGAGAAAGGAGCAGAAGGGCTTATTAACAAAACAAAAGATGGAGCTGAGTGCCAGAGAGAAATTCTACCTTTAAAAAAATCGTAAAAAGGAAAAATTACCAAAAATAAATGAGGAGACTGGAGCAGAGAGAGACAGAGACCTCAGAGACACAGAGACAGGGATAGAAGGCCAGAGGGGCTCTCTACCACACTAGCTTTGCTTGCTGGAGGCTGAATTATGAGTAGAAAATCTTCATTTCGCCGGTGCCCTGAAATATCTAGTTCCCAGTGTCCATGTGGAATCTTCTCAGAGAATGGCTCAACTCTGCTGCCTGGGAGAAAGGAGCAGAAGGGCTTATTAACAAAACAAAAGATGGAGCTGAGAGCCAGAGAGAAATTCTACCTTTAAAAAAATCGTAAAAAGGAAAAATTACCAAAGAAAATGAGGAGACAGGAGCAGAGAGAGACAGAGACCTCAGAGACACAGAGACAGGGATAGAAGGCCAGAGGGGCTCCCTACCACAGTAGCTTTGCTTGCTGGAGGCTGAATTATGAGTAGAAAATCTTCATTTCGCCTGTGCCCTGAAATATCTAGTTCCCAGTATCCATGTGGAATCTTCTCAGAGAATGGCTCAACTCTCCTGCCTGGGAGAAAGGAGCAGAAGGGCCTATTAACGAAACAAAAGATGGAGCTGAGAGCCAGAGAGAAATTCTACCTTTAAAAAAATCGTAAAAAGGGTAAATTACCAAAAAAAATGAGGAGACAGGAGCAGAGAGAGACAGAGACCTCAGAGACACAGAGACAGTGATAGAAGGCCAGAGGGGCTCCCTACCACACTAGCTTTGCTTGCTGGAGGCTGAATTATGAGTAGAAAATCTTCATTTCGCCTGTGCCCTGAAATATCTTGTTCCCAGTATCCATGTGGAATCTTCTCAGAGAATGGCTCAACTCTCCTGCCTGGGAGAAAGGAGCAGAAGGGCTTATTAACAAAACAAAAGATGGAGCTGAGAGCCAGAGAGAAATTCTACCTTTAAAAAAATCGTAAAAAGGAAAAATTACCAAAAAAAATGAGGAGACAGGAGCAGAGAGAGACAGAGACCTCAGAGACACAGAGACAGGGATAGAAGGCCAGAGGGGCTCCCTACCACACTAGCTTTGCTTGCTGGAGGCTGAATTATGAGTAGAAAATCTTCATTTCGCCTGTGCCGTGAAATATCTAGATCCCAGTATCCATGTGGAGTCTTCTCAGAGAATGGCTCAACTCTCCTGCCTGGGAGAAAGGAGCAGAACGGCTTATTAACAAAACAAAAGATGGAGCTGTGAGCCAGAGAGAAATTCTACCTTTAAAAAAATCGTAAAAATGAAAAATTACCAAAAAAAAAATGAGGAGACAGGAGCAGAGAGCGACAGAGACCTCAGAGAGACAGAGACAGGGATAGAAGGCCAGACGGGCTCCCTACCACACTAGCTTTGCTCGCTGGAGGCTGAATTATGAGTAGAAAATCTTCATTTCACCTATGCCCTGAAATATCTAGTTCCAAGTATCCATGTGGAAACTTCTCAGAGAATGGCTCAACTCTCCTGCCTGGGAGAAAGGAGCAGAAGGGCTTATTAACAAAACAAAAGATGGAGCAGAGAGCCAGAGAGATATTCTACATTTAAAAAAATCGTAAAAAGGAAAAATTACCAAAATAATGAGGAGACAGGAGCAGAGAGAGACAGAGACCTCAGAGACACAGAGACAGGGATAGAAGGCCAGAGGGGCTCCCTACCACATTAGCTTTGCTTGCTGGAGGCTGAATTATGGGTAGAAAATCTTCATTTCGCCTGTGCCCTGAAATATCTAGTTCCCAGTATCCATGTGGAATCTTCTCAGAGAATGGCTCAACTCTCCTGCCTGGGAGAAAGGAGCAGAAGGGCCTATTAACGAAACAAAAGATGGAGCTGAGAGCCAGAGAGAAATTCTACCTTTAAAAAAATCGTAAAAAGGGTAAATTACCCAAAAAAAATGAGGAGACAAGAGCAGAGAGAGACAGAGACCTCAGAGACACAGAGACAGGGATAGAAGGCCAGAGGGGCTCCCTACCACACTAGCTTTGCTTGCTGGAGGCTGAATTATGAGTAGAAAATCTTCATTTCGCCTGTGCCCTGAAATATCTAGTTCCCAGTATCCATGTGGAATCTTCTCAGAGAATGGCTCAACTCTCCTGCCTGGGAGAAAGGAGCAAAAGGGCTTATTAACAAAACAAAAGATGGAGCTGAGTGCCAGAGAGAAATTCTACCTTTAAGAAAATCGTAAAAAGGAAAAAATTACCAAAAATAAATGAGGAGACTGGAGCAGAGAGAGACAGAGACCTCAGAGACACAGAGACAGGGATAGAAAGCCAGAGGGGCTCACTACCACACTAGCTTTGCTTGCTGGATGCTGAATTATGAGTAGAAAATCTTCATTTCGCCTGTGCCCTGAAATATCTAGTTCTCAGTATCCATGTGGAATCTTCTCAGAGAATGGCTCAACTCTCCTGCCTGGGAGAAAGGAGCAGAAGGGCTTATTAACAAAACAAAAGATAGAGCTGAGTGCCAGAGAGAAATTCTACCTTTTAGAAAATCAAAAAAGGAAAAATTACCAAAAATAAATGAGGAGACTGGAGCAGAGAGAGACAGAGACCTCAGAGACACAGAGACAGGGATAGAAGGCCAGAGGGGCTCCCTACCACACTAGCTTTGCTTGCTGGAGGCTGAATTATGAGTAGAAAATCTTCATTTCGCCTGTGCCCTGAAATATCTAGTTCCCAGTATCCATGTGGAATCATCTCAGAGAATGGCTCAACTCTCCTGCCTGGGAGAAAGGAGCAGAAGGGCTTATTAACAAAACAAAAGATGGAGCTGAGAGCCAGACAGAAATTCTACCTTTAAAAAAATCGTAAAAAGGAAAAATTACCAAAAAAAATGAGGAGATAGGAGCAGAGAGAGACAGAGACCTCAGAGACACAGAGACAGGGATAGAAGTCCAGAGGGGCTCCATACCACAATAGCTTTGCTTGCTGGAGGCTGAATTATGAGTAGAAAATCTTCATTTCGCCTGTGCCCTGAAATATCTAGATCCCAGTATCCATGTGGAGTCTTCTCAGAGAATGGCTCAACTCTCCTGCCTGGGAGAAAGGAGCAGAACGGCTTATTAACAAAACAAAAGATGGAGCTGTGAGCCAGAGAGAAATTCTACCTTTAAAAAAATCGTAAAAAGAAAAATTACCAAAAAAAAAATGAGGAGACAGGAGCAGAGAGCAACAGAGACCTCAGAGAGACAGAGACAGGGATAGAAGGCCAGAGGGGCTCCCTACCACACTAGCTTTGCTCTCTGGAGGCTGAATTATGAGTAGAAAATCTTCATTTCGCCTGTGCCCTGAAATATCTAGTTCCCAGTGTCCATGTGGAATCTTCTCAGAGAATGGCTCAACTCTGCTGCCTGGGAGAAAGGAGCAGAAGAGCTTATTAACAAAACAAAAGATGGAGCTGAGAGCCAGAGAGAAATTCTACCTTTAAAAAAATCGTAAAAAGGAAAAATTACCAAAAAAAATGAGGAGACAGGAGCAGAGAGAGACAGAGACCTCAGAGACACAGAGACAGGGATAGAAGGCCAGAGGGGCTCCCTACCACAGTAGCTTTGCTTGCTGGAGGCTGAATTATGAGTAGAAAATCTTCATTTCGCCTGTGCCCTGAAATATCTAGTTCCCAGTATCCATGTGGAATCTTCTCAGAGAATGGCTCAACTCTCCTGCCTGGGAGAAAGGAGCAGAAGGGCCTATTAACGAAACAAAAGATGGAGCTGAGAGCCAGAGAGAAATTCTACCTTTAAAAAAATCGTAAAAAGGGTAAATTACCAAAAAAAATGAGGAGACAGGAGCAGAGAGAGACAGAGACCTCAGAGACACAGAGACAGTGATAGAAGGCCAGAGGGGCTCCCTACCACACTAGCTTTGCTTGCTGGAGGCTGAATTATGAGTAGAAAATCTTCATTTCGCCTGTGCCCTGAAATATCTAGTTCCCAGTATCCATGTGGAATCTTCTCAGAGAATGGCTCAACTCTCCTGCCTGGGAGAAAGGAGCAGAAGGGCTTATTAACAAAACAAAAGATGGAGCTGAGTGCCAGAGAGAAATTCTACCTTTAAGAAAATCGTAAAAAGGAAAAATTACCAAAAATAAATGAGGAGACTGGAGCAGAGAGAGACAGAGACCTCAGAGACACAGAGACAGGGATAGAAAGCCAGAGGGGCGCCCTACCACACTAGCTTTGCTTGCTGGAGGCTGAATTATGAGTAGAAAATCTTCATTTCGCCTGTGCCCTGAAATATCTAGTTCCCAGTATCCATGTGGAATCTTCTCAGAGAATGGCTCAACTCTCCTGCCTGGGAGAAAGGAGCAGAAGGGCTTATTAACAAAAAAAAAATGGAGCTGAGTGCCAGAGAGAAATTCTACCTTTAAGAAAATCAAAAAAGGAAAAATTACCAAAAATAAATGAGGAGACTGGAGCAGAGAGAGACAGAGACCTCAGAGACACAGAGACAGTGATAGAAGGCCAGAGGGGATCCCTACCACACTAGCTTTGCTTGCTGGAGGATGAATTATGAGTAGAAAATCTTCATTTCGCCTGTGCCCTGAAATATCTTGTTCCCAGTATCCATGTGGAATCTTCTCAGAGAATGGCTCAACTCTCCTGCCTGGGAGAAAGGAGCAGAAGGGCTTATTAACAAAACAAAAGATGGAGCTGAGAGCCAGAGAGAAATTCTACCTTTAAAAAAATCGTAAAAAGGAAAAATTACCAAAAAAAATGAGGAGACAGGAGCAGAGAGAGACAGAGACCTCAGAGACACAGAGACAGGGATAGAAGGCCAGAGGGGCTCCATACCACACTAGCTTTGCTTGCTGGAGGCTGAATTATGAGTAGAAAATCTTCATTTCGCCTGTGCCGTGAAATATCTAGATCCCAGTATCCATGTGGAGTCTTCTCAGAGAATGGCTCAACTCTCCTGCCAGGGAGAAAGGAGCAGAACGGCTTATTAACAAAACAAAAGATGGAGCTGTGAGCCAGAGAGAAATTCTACCTTTAAAAAAATCGTAAAAAGGAAAAATTACCAAAAAAAATATGAGGAGACAGGAGCAGAGAGCGACAGAGACCTCAGAGAGACAGAGACAGGGATAGAAGGCCAGACGGGCTCCCTACCACACTAGCTTTGCTCGCTGGAGGCTGAATTATTAGTAGAAAATCTTCATTTCACCTATGCCCTGAAATATCTAGTTCCAAGTATCCATGTGGAAACTTCTCAGAGAATGGCTCAACTCTCCTGCCTGGGAGAAAGGAGCAGAAGGGCTTATTAACAAAACAAAAGATGGAGCTGAGAGCCAGAGAGATATTCTACATTTAAAAAAATCGTAAAAAGGAAAAATTACCAAAATAATGAGGAGACAGGAGCAGAGAGAGACAGAGACCTCAGAGACACAGAGACAGGGATAGAAGGCCAGAGGGGCTCCCTACCACATTAGCTTTGCTTGCTGGAGGCTGAATTATGGGTAGAAAATCTTCATTTGCCTGTGCCCTGAAATATCTAGTTCCCAGTATCCATGTGGAATCTTCTCAGAGAATGGCTCAACTCTCCTGCCTGGGAGAAAGGAGCAGAATGGCCTATTAACGAAACAAAAGATGGAGCTGAGAGCCAGAGAGAAATTCTACCTTTAAAAAAATCGTAAAAAGGGTAAATTACCCAAAAAAAATGAAGAGACAGGAGCAGAGAGAGACAGAGACCTCAGAGACACAGAGACAGGGATAGAAGGCCAGAGGGGCTCCCTACCACACTAGCTTTGCTTGCTGGAGGCTGAATTATGAGTAGAAAATCTTCATTTCGCCTGTGCCCTGAAATATCTAGTTCCCAGTATCCATGTGGAATCTTCTCAGAGAATGGCTCAACTCTCCTGCCTGGGAGAAAGGAGCAAAAGGGCTTATTAACAAAACAAAAGATGGAGCTGAGTGCCAGAGAGAAATTCTACCTTTAAGAAAATCGTAAAAAGGAAAAATTACCAAAAATAAATGAGGAGACTGGAGCAGAGAGAGACAGAGACCTCAGAGACACAGAGACAGGGATAGAAAGCCAGAGAGGCTCCCTACCACACTAGCTTTGCTTGCTGGAGGCTGAATTATGAGTAGAAAATCTTCATTTCGCCTGTGCCCTGAAATATCTAGTTCTCAGTATCCATGTGGAATCTTCTCAGAGAATGGCTCAACTCTCCTGCCTGGGAGAAAGGAGCAGAAGGGCTTATTAACAAAACAAAAGATGGAGCTGAGTGCCAGAGAGAAATTCTACCTTTAAGAAAATCAAAAAAGGAAAAATTACCAAAAATAAATGAGGAGACTGGAGCAGAGAGAGACAGAGACCTCAGAGACACAGAGACAGGGATAGAAGGCCAGAGGGGCTCCCTACCACACTAGCTTTGCTTGCTGGAGGCTGAATTATGAGTAGAAAATCTTCATTTCGCCTGTGCCCTGAAATATCTAGTTCCCAGTATCCATGTGGAATCTTCTCAGAGAATGGCTCAACTCTCCTGCCTGGGAGAAAGGAGCAGAAGGGCTTATTAACAAAACAAAAGATGGAGCTGAGAGCCAGACAGAAATTCTACCTTTAAAAAAATCGTAAAAAGGAAAAATTACCAAAAAAAATGAGGAGACAGGAGCAGAGAGAGACAGAGACCTCAGAGACACAGAGACAGGGAAAGAAGGCCAGAGGGGCTCCATACCACAATAGCTTTGCTTGCTGGAGGCTGAATTATGAGTAGAAAATCTTCATTTCGCCTGTGCCCTGAAATATCTAGATCCCAGTATCCATGTGGAGTCTTCTCAGAGAATGGCTCAACTCTCCTGCCTGGGAGAAAGGAGCAGAACGGCTTATTAACAAAACAAAAGATGGAGCTGTGAGCCAGAGAGAAATTCTACCTTTAAAAAAATCGTAAAAAGGAAAAATTACCAAAAAAAAATGAGGAGACAGGAGCAGAGAGCGACAGAGACCTCAGAGAGACAGAGACAGGGATAGAAGGCCAGAGGGGCTCCCTACCACACTAGCTTTGCTCGCTGGAGGCTGAATTATGAGTAGAAAATCTTCATTTCACCTATGCCCTGAAATATCTAGTTCCAAGTATCCATGTGGAATCTTCTCAGATAATGGCTCAACTCTCCTGCCTGGGAGAAAGGAGCAGAAGGGCTTATTAACAAAACAAAAGATGGAGCTGAGTGCCAGAGAGAAATTCTACCTTTAAGAAAATCGTAAAAAGGAAAAATTACCAAACATAAATGAGGAGACAGGAGCAGAGAGAGACAGAGACCTCAGAGACACAGAGACAGGGATAGAAAGCCAGAGGGGCTCCCTACCACACTAGCTTTGCTTGCTGGAGGCTGAATTATGAGTAGAAAATTTTCATTTCGCCTGTGCCCTGAAATATCTAGTTCCCAGTATCCATGTGGAATCTTCTCAGAGAATGGCTCAACTCTCCTGCCTGGGAGAAAGGAGCAGAAGGGCTTATTAACAAAACAAAAGATGGAGCTGAGTGCCAGAGAGAAATTCTACCTTTAAGAAAATCAAAAAAGGAAAAATTACCAAAAATAAATGAGGAGACTGGAGCAGAGAGAGACAGAGACCTCAGAGACACAGAGACAGGGATAGAAGGCCAGAGGGGCTCCCTACCACACTAGCTTTGCTTGCTGGAGGCTGAATTATGAGTACAAAATCTTCATTTCGCCTGTGCCCTGAAATACCTAGATCCCAGTATCCATGTGGAGTCTTCTCAGAGAATGGCTCAACTCTCCTGCCTGGGAGAAAGGAGCAGAAGGGCTTATTAACAAAACAAAAGATGGAGCTGAGAGCCAGAGAGAAATTCTACCTTTAAAAAAATCGTAAAAAGGAAAAATTACCAAAAAAAATGAGGAGACAGGAGCAGAGAGAGACAGAGACTTCAGAGACACAGAGACAGGGATAGAAGGCCAGAGGGGCTCCATACCAAAATAGCTTTGCTTGCTGGAGGCTGAATTATGAGTAGAAAATCTTCATTTCGCCTGTGCCCTGAAATATCTAGATCACAGTATCCATGTGGAGTCTTCTCAGAGAATGGCTCAACTCTCCTGCCTGGGAGAAAGGAGCAGAACGGCTTATTAACAAAACAAAAGATGGAGCTGAGAGCCAGAGAGAAATTCTACCTTTAAAAAAATCGTAAATAGGAAAAATTACCAAAAAAATATGAGGAGACAGGAGCAGAGAGAGACAGAGACCTCAGAGACAGAGAGACAGTGATAGAAGGCCAGAGGGGCTCCCTACCACACTAGCTTTGCTTGCTGGAGGCTGAATTATGAGTAGAAAATCTTCATTTCGCCTGTGCCCTGAAATATCTAGTTTCCAGTATCCATGTGGAATCTTCTCAGAGAATGGCTCTACTCTCCTGCCTGGGAGAAAGGAGCAGAAGGGCTTATTAACAAAACAAAAGATGGAGCTGAGAGCCAGAGAGAAATTCTACCTTTAAAAAAATCGTAAAAAGGAAAAATTACCAAAAAAAATGATGAGACAGGAGCAGAGAGAGACAGAGACCTCAGAGACACAGAGACAGGGATAGAAGGCCAGAGGTGCTCCCTACCACACTAGCTTTGCTTGCTGGAGGCTGAATTATGAGTAGAAAATCTTCATTTCGCCTGTGCCCTGAAATATCTAGTTCCCAGTGTCCATGTGGAATCTTCTCAGAGAATGGCTCAACTGTGCTGCCTGGGAGAAAGGAGCAGAAGGGCTTATTAACAAAACAAAAGATGGAGCTGAGAGCCAGAGAGAAATTCTAACTTTAAAAAAATCGTAAATAGGAACAATCACCAAAAAAATATGAGGAGACAGGAGCAGAGAGAGACAGAGACCTCAGAGACACAGAGACAGGGATAGAAGGCCAGAGGGGCTACCTACCACAATAGCTTTGCTTGCTGGAGGCTGAATTATGAGTAGAAAATCTTCATTTCGCCTGTGCCCTGAAATATCTAGTTCCCAGTATCCATGTGGAATCTTCTCAGAGAATGGCTCAACTCTCCTGCCTGGGAGAAAGGAGCAGAAGGGCTTATTAACAAAACAAAAGATGGAGTTGAGAGCCAGAGAGAAATTCTACCTTAAAAAAAATTGTAAAAAGGAAAAATTACCAAAAAAAAAAATGAGGAGACAGGAGCAGTGAGAGACAGAGACTTCAGAGACACAGAGACAGGGATAGAAGGCCAGAGGGGCTCCCTACCACACTAGCTTTGCTTGCTGGAGGCTGAATTATGAGTAGAAAATCTTCATTTCGCCTGTGCCCTGAAATATGTAGTTCCCAGTATCCATGTGGAAACTTCTCAGAGAATGGCTCTACTCTCCTGCCTGGGAGAAAGGAGCAGAAGGGCTTATTAACAAAACAAAAGATGGAGCTGAGAGTCAGAGAGAAATTCTACCTTTAAAAAAATCGTAAAAAGGAAAAATTACCAAAAAAAAGAGGAGACAGGAGCAGAGAGAGACAGAGACCTCAGAGACACAGAGACCAGGATAGAAGGCCAGAGGGGCTCCCTACCACACTAGCTTTGCTTGCTGGAGGCTGAATTATGAGTAGAAAATCTTCATTTCGCCTGTGCCCTGAAATATGTAGTTCCCAGTATCCATGTGGAATCTTCTCAGAGTATGGCTCAACTCTCCTGCATGGGAGAAAGGAGCAGAAGGGCCTATTAACTAAACAAGAGATGGAGCTGAGAGCCAGAGAGAAATTCTACCTTTAAAAGAATCGTAAAAAGGAAAAATTACCAAAAATAAATGAGGAGACAGGAGCAGAGAGAGACAGAGACCTCAGAGACAGAGAGACAGGGATAGAAGGCCAGAGGGGCTCCCTACCACACTAGCTTTGCTTGCTGGAGGCTGAATTATGAGTAGAAAATCTTCATTTCGCCTGTGCCCTGAAATATCTAGTTCCCAGTATCCATGTGGAATCTTCTCAGAGAATGGCTCAACTCTCCTGCCTGGGAGAAAGGAGCAGAAGGGCTTATTAACAAAACAAAAGATGGAGCTGAGTGCCAGAGAGAAATTCTACCTTTAAGAAAATCAAAAAAGGAAAAATTACCAAAAATAAATGAGGAGACTTGAGCAGAGAGAGACAGAGACCTCAGAGACACAGAGACAGGGATAGAAGGCCAGAGGGGCTCCCTACCACACTAGCTTTGCTTGCTGGAGGCTGAAATATGAGTAGAAAATCTTCATTTCGCCTGTGCCCTGAAATATCTAGTTCCCAGTATCCATGTGGAATCTTCTCAGAGAATGGCTCAACTCTCCTGCCTGGGAGAAAGGAGCAGAAGTGCTTATTAACAAAACAAAAGATGGAGCTGAGAGCCAGAGAGAAATTCTACCTTTCAAAAAAATCGTAAAAAGGAAAAATTACCAAAAAAAATGAGGAGACAGGAGCAGAGAGAGACAGAGACCTCAGAGACACAGAGACAGGGATAGAAGGCCAGAGGGGCTCCATACCACAATAGCTTTGCTTGCTGGAGGCTGAATTATGAGTAGAAAATCTTCATTTCGCCTGTGCCTTGGAATATCTAGATCCCAGTATCCATGTGGAGTCTTCTCAGAGAATGGCTCAACTCTGCTGCCTGGGAGAAAGGAGCAGAACGGCTTATTAACAAAACAAAAGATGGAGCTGTGAGCCAGAGAGAAATTCTACCTTTAAAAATATCGTAAAAAGGAAAAATTACAAAAAAAAATGAGGAGACAGGAGCAGAGAGCGACAGAGACCTCAGAGAGACAGAGACAGGGATAGAAGGCCAGAGGGGCTCTCTACCACACTAGCTTTGCTCGCTGGAGGCTGAATTATGAGTAGAAAATCTTCATTTCACCTATGCCCTGAAATATCTAGTTCCCAGTATCCATGTGGAATCTTCTCAGAGAATGGCTCAACTCTCCTGCCTGGGAGAAAGGAGCAGAAGGGCTTATTAACAAAACAAAAGATGGAGCTGAGTGCCAGAGAGAAATTCTACCTTTAAGAAAATCAAAAAAGGAAAAATTACCAAAAATAAATGAGGAGACTGGAGCAGAGAGAGACAGAGACCTCAGAGACACAGAGACAGGGATAGAAGGCCAGAGGGGCTCCCTACCACACTAGCTTTGCTTGCTGGAGGCTGAATTAAGAGTAGAAAATCTTCATTTCGCCTGTGCCCTGAAATATCTAGTTCCCAGTATCCATGTGGAATCTTCTCAGAGAATGGCTCAACTATCCTGCCTGGGAGAAAGGAGCAGAAGTGCCTATTAACGAAACAAAAGATGGAGCTAAGAGCCAGAGAGAAATTCTACCTTTAAAAAAATCGTAAAAATGGTAAATTACCAAAAAAAAATGAGGAGACAGGAGCAGAGAGAGACAGAGACCTCAGAGACACAGAGACAGGGATAGAAGGCCAGAGGGGTTCCCTACCACACTAGCTTTGCTCGCTGGAGGCTGTATTATGAGTAGAAAATCTTCATTTCGCCTGTGCCCTGAAATATCTAGTTCCCAGTATCCATGTGGAATCTTCTCAGAGAATGGCTCAACTCTCCTGCCTGGGAGAAAGGAGCAGAAGGGCTTATTAACAAAACAAAAGATGGAGCTGAGAGCCAGAGAGAAATTCTACCTTTAAAAAAATCGTAAAAAGGAAAAATTACCAAAAAAAATGAGGAGACAGGAGCAGAGAGAGACAGAGACCTCAGAGACACAGAGACAGGGATAGAAGGCCAGAGGGGCTCCCTACCACACTAGCTTTGCTTGCTGGAGGCTGAATTATGAGTAGAAAATCTTCATTTCGCCTGTGCCCTGAAATATCTAGTTCCCAGTATCCATGTGGAATCTTCTCAGAGAATGGCTCAACTCTCCTGCATGGGAGA
>JAKSZU010000904.1:0-30018 GCA_026018925.1 Tupaia tana | reverse complement strand
GTGACCCTCCCTCAGTGTCCCTTGCTGGCCAGAGGCTTGCAGGACACGCTATTGCCTGCTGGCAGTCCAGGAAGGTCTGGGGGGAGAAGGAGGGCTAGGTGTTAAAAAGAGAATGCAGGGGGGGTCAAGGGAAAAGAAAAGAGAAAAAAAAAACCCGCCTTAAGTAGATCCTGGCTACCTACCTAGAAGGTGGAGTCTAGGGCCTGGGGGTCTGGAAGTGGGGTAGGGGTCAGAGGTGACCCTCCCTCAGTGTCCCTTGCTGGCCAGAGGCTTGCAGGACACGCTATTGCCTGCTGGCAGTCCAGGAAGGTCTGGGGGGAGAAGGAGGGCTAGGTGTTAAAAAGAGAATGCAGGGGGGTCAAGGGAAAAGAAAAGAGAAAAAAAAACCCGCCTTAAGTAGATCCTGGCTACCTACCTAGAAGGTGGAGTCTGGGGCCTGGGGTCTGGAAGTGGGGTGGGGGTCAGAGGTGACCCTCCCTCAGTGTCCCTTGCTGGCCAGAGGCTTGCAGGACACGCTATTGCCTGCTGGCAGTCCAGGAAGGTCTGGGGGGAGAAGGAGGGCTAGGTGTTAAAAAGAGAATGCAGGGGGGTCAAGGGAAAAGAAAAGAGAAAAAAAAAAACCGCCTTAAGTAGATCCTGGCTACCTACCTAGAAGGTGGAGTCTAGGGCCTGGGGGTCTGGAAGTGGGGTAGGGGTCAGTGGTGACCCTCCCTCAGTGTCCCTTGCTGGCCAGAGGCTTGCAGGACACGCTATTGCCTGCTGGCAGTCCAGGAAGGTCTGGGGGGAGAAGGAGGGCTAGGTGTTAAAAAGAGAATGCAGGGGGGTCAAGGGAAAGAAAGAGAAAAAAAAAACCCGCCTTAAGTAGATCCTGGCTACCTACCTAGAAGGTGGAGTCTGGGGCCTGGGGGTCTGGAAGTGGGGTGGGGGTCAGAGGTGACCCTCCCTCAGTGTCCCTTGCTGGCCAGAGGCTTGCAGGACACGCTATTGCCTGCTGGCAGTCCAGGAAGGTCTGGGGGGAGAAGGAGGGCTAGGTGTTAAAAGAGAATGCAGGAGGGTCAAGGGAAAAGAAAAGAGAAAAAAAAAAAACCCCGCCTTAAGTAGATCCTGGCTACCTACCTAGAAGGTGGAGTCTGGGCCTGGGGTCTGGAAGTGGGGTGGGGGTCAGAGGTGACCCTCCCTCAGTGTCCCTTGCTGGCCAGAGGCTTGCAGGACACGCTATTGCCTGCTGGCAGTCCAGGAAGGTCTGGGGGGAGAAGGAGGGCTAGGTGTTAAAAAGAGAATGCAGGGGGGTCAAGGGAAAAGAAAAGAGAAAAAAAAACGCGCCTTAAGTAGATCCTGGCTACCTACCTAGAAGGTGGAGTCTGGGGCCTGGGGGTCTGGAAGTGGGGTGGGGGTCAGAGGTGACCCTCCCTCAGTGTCCTTGCTGGCCAGAGGCTTGCAGGACACGCTATTGCCTGCTGGCAGTCCAGGAAGGTCTGGGGGGAGAAGGAGGGCTAGGTGTTAAAAAGAGAATGCAGGGGGGTCAAGGGAAAAGAAAAGAGAAAAAAAAACCCCCCTTAAGTAGATCCTGGCTACCTACCTAGAAGGTGGAGTCTGGGCCTGGGGGTCTGGAAGTGGGGTGGGGGTCAGAGGTGACCCTCCCTCAGTGTCCCTTGCTGGCCAGAGGCTTGCAGGACACGCTATTGCCTGCTGGCAGTCCAGGAAGGTCTGGGGGAGAAGGAGGGCTAGGTGTTAAAAAGAGAATGCAGGGGGGTCAAGGGAAAAGAAAAGAGAAAAAAAAAAACCCCGCCTTAAGTAGATCCTGGCTACCTACCTAGAAGGTGGAGTCTGGGGCCTGGGGGTCTGGAAGTGGGGTGGGGGTCAGAGGTGACCCTCCCTCAGTGTCCCTTGCTGGCCAGAGGCTTGCAGGACACGCTATTGCCTGCTGGCAGTCCAGGAAGGTCTGGGGGGAGAAGGAGGGCTAGGTGTTAAAAAGAGAATGCAGGAGGGTCAAGGGAAAAGAAAAGAGAAAAAAAAAAACCCGCCTTAAGTAGATCCTGGCTACCTACCTAGAATGTGGAGTCTGGGGCCTGGGGGTCTGGAAGTGGGTGGGGGTCAGAGGTGACCCTCCTCAGTGTCCCTTGCTGGCCAGAGGCTTGCAGGACACGCTATTGCCTGCTGGCAGTCCAGGAAGGTCTGGGGGAGAAGGAGGGCTAGGTGTTAAAAAGAGAATGCAGGGGGGTCAAGGGAAAAGAAAAAGAGAAAAAAAAACCCGCCTTAAGTAGATCCTGGCTACCTACCTAGAAGGTGGAGTCTGGGGCCTGGGGGTCTGGAAGTGGGGTGGGGGTCAGAGGTGACCCTCCCTCAGTGTCCCTTGCTGGCCAGAGGCTTGCAGGACACGCTATTGCCTGCTGGCAGTCCAGAAGGTCTGGGGGGAGAAGGAGGGCTAGGTGTTAAAAAGAGAATGCAGGGGGGTCAAGGGAAAAGAAAAGAGAAAAAAAAAACCCGCATTAAGTAGATCCTGGCTACCTACCTAGAAGGTGGAGTCTGGGGCCTGGGGGTCTGGAAGTGGGGTGGGGGTCAGAGGTGACCCTCCCTCAGTGTCCCTTGCTGGCCAGAGGCTTGCAGGACACGCTATTGCCTGCTGGCAGTCCAGGAAGGTCTGGGGGGAGAAGGAGGGCTAGGTGTTAAAAAGAGAATGCAGGGGGGTCAAGGGAAAAGAAAGAGAGAAAAAAAAAACCCCTTAAGTAGATCCTGGCTACCTACGTAGAAGGTGGAGTCTGGGGCCTGGGGGTCTGGAAGTGGGGTGGGGGTCAGAGGTGACCCTCCCTCAGTGTCCCTTGCTGGCCAGAGGCTTGCAGGACACGCTATTGCCTGCTGGCAGTCCAGGAAGGTCTGGGGGGAGAAGGAGGGCTAGGTGTTAAAAAGAGAATGCAGGGGGGTCAAGGGAAAAGAAAAGAGAAAAAAAACCCGCCTTAAGTAGATCCTGGCTACCTACCTAGAAGGTGGAGTCTGGGGCCTGGGGGTCTGGAAGTAGGGTGGGGGTCAGAGGTGACCCTACCTCAGTGTCCCTTGCTGGCCAGAGGCTTGCAGGACACGCTATTGCCTGCTGGCAGTCCAGGAAGGTCTGGGGGGAGAAGGAGGGCTAGGTGTTAAAAAGAGAATGCAGGGGGGTCAAGGGAAAAGAAAAGAGAAAAAAAAAACCCGCCTTAAGTAGATCCTGGCTACCTACCTAGAAGGTGGAGTCTAGGGCCTGGGGGTCTGGAAGTGGGGTAGGAGTCAGAGGTGACCCTCCCTCAGTGTCCCTTGCTGGCCAGAGGCTTGCAGGACACGCTATTGCCTGCTGGCAGTCCAGGAAGGTCTGGGGGGAGAAGGAGGGCTAGGTGTTAAAAAGAGAATGCAGGGGGGTCAAGGGAAAAGAAAAGAGAAAAAAAAACCCGCCTTAAGTAGATCCTGGCTACCTACCTAGAAGGTGGAGTCTGGGGCCTGGGGGTCTGGAAGTGGGGTGGGGGTCAGAGGTGACCCTCCCTCAGTGTCCCTTGCTGGCCAGAGGCTTGCAGGACACGCTATTGCCTGCTGGCAGTCCAGGAAGGTCCTGGGGGGAGAAGGAGGGCTAGGTGTTAAAAAGAGAATGCAGGGGGGTCAAGGGAAAGAAAAGAGAAAAAAAAACCCGCCTTAAGTAGATCCTGGCTACCTACCTAGAAGGTGGAGTCTGGGGCCTGGGGGTCTGGAAGTGGGGTGGGGGTCAGAGGTGACCCTCAGTCAGTGTCCAATGCTGGCCAGAGGCTTGCAGGACACGCTATTGCCTGCTGGCAGTCCAGGAAGGTCTGGGGGGAGAAGGGAGGGCTAGGTGTTAAAAAGAGAATGCAGGGGGTCAAGGGAAAAGAAAAGAGAAAAAAAAACCCGCCTTAAGTAGATCCCGGCTACCTACCTAGAAGGTGGAGTCTGGGGCCTGGGGGTCTGGAAGTGGGGTGGGGGTCAGAGGTGACCCTCCCTCAGTGTCCCTTGCTGGCCAGAGGCTTGCAGGACACGCTATTGCCTGCTGGCAGTCCAGGAAGGTCTGGGGGGAGAAGGAGGGCTAGGTGTTAAAAAGAGAATGCAGGGGGGTCAAGGGAAAAGAAAAGAGAAAAAAAAAACCCCCTTAAGTAGATCCTGGCTACCTACCTAGAAGGTGGAGTCTGGGGCCTGGGGGTCTGGAAGTGGGGAGGGGGTCAGAGGTGACACTCCCTCAGTGTCCCTTGCTGGCCAGAGGCTTGCAGGACACGCTATTGCCTGCTGGCCGTCCAGGAAGGTCTGGGGGGAGAAGGAGGGCTAGGTGTTAAAAAGAGAATGCAGGGGGGTCAAGGGAAAAGAAAAGAGAAAAAAAAACCCGCCTTAAGTAGATCCTGGCTACCTACCTAGAAGGTGGAGTCTGGGGCCTGGGGGTCTGGAAGTGGGGTGGGGGTCAGAAGTGACCCTCCCTCAGTGTCCCTTGCTGGCCAGAGGCTTGCAGGACACGCTATTGCCTGCTGGCAGTCCAGGAAGGTCTGGGGGGAGAAGGAGGGCTAGGTGTTAAAAAGAGAATGCAGGGGGGTCAAGGGAAAAGAAAAGAGAAAAAAAAAACCCGCCTTAAGTAGATCCTGGCTACCTACCTAGAAGGTGGAGTCTAGGGCCTGGGGGTCTGGAAGTGGGGTAGGGGTCAGAGGTGACCCTCCCTCAGTGTCCCTTGCTGGCCAGAGGCTTGCAGGACACGCTATTGCCTGCTGGCAGTCCAGGAAGCTCTGGGGGGAGAAGGAGGGCTAGGTGTTAAAAAGAGAATGCAGGGGGGTCAAGGGAAAAGAAAAGAGAAAAAAAAACCCGCCTTAAGTAGATCCTGGCTACCTACCTAGAAGGTGGAGTCTGGGGCCTGGGGGTCTGGAAGTGGGGTGGGGGTCAGAGGTGACCCTCCCTCAGTGTCCCTTGCTGGCCAGAGGCTTGCAGGACACGCTATTGCCTGCTGGCAGTCCAGGAAGGTCTGGGGGGAGAAGGAGGGCTAGGTGTTAAAAAGAGAATGCAGGGGGGTCAAGGGAAAAGAAAAGAGAAAAAAAAAAACCGCCTTAATTAGATCCTGGCTACCTACCTAGAAGGTGGAGTCTAGGACCTGGGGGTCTGGAAGTGGGGTAGGGGTCAGAGGTGACCCTCCCTCAGTGTCCCTTGCTGGCCAGAGGCTTGCAGGACACGCTATTGCCTGCTGGCAGTCCAGGAAGGTCTGGGGGGAGAAGGAGGGCTAGGTGTTAAAAAGAGAATGCAGGGGGGTCAAGGGAAAAGAAAAGAGAAAAAAAAAACCCGCCTTAAGTAGATCCTGGCTACCTACCTAGAAGGTGGAGTCTGGGGCCTGGGGGTCTGGAAGTGGGGTGGGGGTCAGAGGTGACCCTCCCTCAGTGTCCCTTGCTGGCCAGAGGCTTGCAGGACACGCTATTGCCTGCTGGCAGTCCAGGAAGGTCTGGGGGGAGAAGGAGGGCTAGGTGTTAAAAAGAGAATGCAGGAGGGTCAAGGGAAAAGAAAATAGAAAAAAAAAAACCCGCCTTAAGTAGATCCTGGCTACCTACCTAGAAGGTGGAGTCTGGGGCCTGGGGGTCTGGAAGTGGGGTGGGGGTCAGAGGTGACCCTCCCTCAGTGTCCCTTGCTGGCCAGAGGCTTGCAGGACACGCTATTGCCTGCTGGCAGTCCAGGAAGGTCTGGGGGGAGAAGGAGGGCTAGGTGTTAAAAAGAGAATTCAGGGGGGTCAAGGGAAAAGAAAAGAGAAAAAAAAAAACCCGCATTAAGTAGATCCTGGCTACCTACCTAGAAGGTGGAGTCTGGGGCCTGGGGGACTGGAAGTGGGGTGGGGGTCAGAGGTGACCCTCCCTCAGTGTCCCTTGCTGGCCAGAGGCTTGCAGGACACGCTATTGCCTGCTGGCAGTCCAGGAAGGTCTGGGGGGAGAAGGAGGGCTAGGTGTTAAAAAGAGAATGCAGGGGGGTCAAGGGAAAAGAAAAGAGAAAAAAAAAAAACCCCCTTAAGTAGATCCTGGCTACCTACCTAGAAGGTGGAGTCTGGGGCCTGGGGGTCTGGAAGTGGGGTGGGGGTCAGAGGTGACCCTCCCTCAGTGTCCCTTGCTGGCCAGAGGCTTGCAGGACACGCTATTGCCTGCTGGCAGTCCAGGAAGGTCTGGGGGGAGAAGGAGGGCTAGGTGTTAAAAAGAGAATGCAGGGGGGTCAAGGGAAAAGAAAAGAGAAAAAAAACCCGCCTTAAGTAGATCCTGGCTACCTACCTAGAAGGTGGAGTCTGGGGCCTGGGGGTCTGGAAGTGGGGTGGGGGTCAGAGGTGACCCTCCCTCAGTGTCCCTTGCTGGCCAGAGGCTTGCAGGACACGCTATTGCCTGCTGGCAGCCCAGGTAGGTCTGGGGGGAGAAGGAGGGCTAGGTGTTAAAAAGAGAATGCAGGGGGGTCAAGGGAAAAGAAAAGAGAAAAAAAAACCCGCCTTAAGTAGATCCCGGCTACCTACCTAGAAGGTGGAGTCTGGGGCCTGGGGGTCTGGAAGTGGGGTGGGGGTCAGAGGTGAACCTCCCTCAGTGTCCATTGCTGGCCAGAGGCTTGCAGGACACGCTATTGCCTGCTGGCAGTCCAGGAAGGTCTGGGGGGAGAAGGAGGGCTAGGTGTTAAAAAGAGAATGCAGGGGGGTCAAGGGAAAAGAAAAGAGAAAAAAAAAAACCCGCATTAAGTAGATCCTGGCTACCTACCTAGAAGGTGGAGTCTGGGGCCTGGGGGTCTGGAAGTGGGGTGGGGGTCAGAGGTGACACTCCCTCATTGTCCCTTGCTGGCCAGAGGCTTGCAGGACACGCTATTGCCTGCTGGCAGTCCAGGAAGGTCTGGGGGGAGAAGGAGGGCTAGGTGTTAAAAAGAGAATGCAGGGGGGTCAAGGGAAAAGAAAAGAGAAAAAAAAAAAACCCGCCTTAAGTAGATCCCGGCTACCTACCTAGAAGGTGGAGTCTGGGGCCTGGGGGTCTGGAAATGGGGTGGGGGTCAGAGGTGACCCTCCCTCAGTGTCCCTTGCTGGCCAGAGTCTTGCAGGAAACGCTATTGCCTGCTGGCAGTCCAGGAAGGTCTGGGGGGAGAAGGAGGGCTAGGTGTTAAAAAGAGAATGCAGGGGGGTCAAGGGAAAAGAAAAGAGAAAAAAAAACCCGCCTTAAGTAGATCCTGGCTACCTACCTAGAAGGTGGAGTCTGGGGCCTGGGGGTCTGGAAGTGGGGTGGGGGTCAGAGGTGACCCTCCCTCAGTGTCCCTTGCTGGCCAGAGGCTTGCAGGACACGCTATTGCCTGCTGGCAGTCCAGGAAGGTCTGGGGGGAGAAGGAGGGCTAGGTGTTAAAAAGAGAATGCAGGGGGGTCAAGGGAAAAGAAAAGAGAAAAAAAAACCCGCCTTAAGTAGATCCTGGCTACCTACCTAGAAGGTGGAGTCTGGGGCCTGGGGGTCTGGAAGTGGGGTGGGGGTCAGAGGTGACCCTCCCTCAGTGTCCCTTGCTGGCCAGAGGCTTGCAGGACACGCTATTGCCTGCTGGCAGTCCAGGAAGGTCTGGGGGGGAGAAGGAGGGCTAGGTGTTAAAAAGAGAATGCAGGGGGTTCAAGGGAAAAGAAAAGAGAAAAAAAAACCCGCCTTAAGTAGATCCTGGCTACCAACCTAGAAGGTGGAGTCTGGGGCCTGGGGGTCTGGAAGTGGGGTGGGGGTCAGAGGTGACCCTCCCTCAGTGTCCCTTGCTGGCCAGAGGCTTGCAGGACACGCTATTGCCTGCTGGCAGTCCAGGAAGCTCTGGGGGGAGAAGGAGGGCTAGGTGTTAAAAAGAGAATGCAGGGGCGTCAAGGGAAAAGAAAAGAGAAAAAAAAACCCGCCTTAAGTAGATCCCGGCTACCTACCTAGAAGGTGGAGTCTGGGGCCTGGGGGTCTGGAAGTGGGGTGGGGGTCAGAGGTGACCCTCCCTCAGTGTCCCTTGCTGGCCAGAGGCTTTCAGGACACGCTATTGCCTGCTGGCAGTCCAGGAAGGTCTGGGGGGAGAAGGAGGGCTAGGTGTTAAAAAGAGAATGCAGGGGGGTCAAGGGAAAAGAAAAGAGAAAAAAAAACCCGCCTTAAGTAGATCCAGGCTACCTACCTAGAAGGTGGAGTCTGGGGCCTGGGGGTCTGGAAGTGGGGTGGGGGTCAGTGGTGACCCTCCCTCAGTGTCCCTTGCTGGCCAGAGGCTTGCAGTTCACGCTATTGCCTGCTGGCAGTCCAGGAAGGTCTGGGGGGAGAAGGAGGGCTAGGTGTTAAAAAGAGAATGCAGGGGCGTCAAGGGAAAAGAAAAGAGAAAAAAAAACCCGCCTTAAGTAGATCCCGGCTACCTACCTAGAAGGTGGAGTCTGGGGCCTGGGAGTCTGGAAGTGGGGTGGGGGTCAGAGGTGACCCTCCCTCAGTGTCCCTTGCTGGCCAGAGGCTTGCAGGACACGCTATTGCCTGCTGGCAGTCCAGGAAGGTCTGGGGGGATAAGGAGGGCTAGGTGTAAAAAGAGAATGCAGGGGGGTCAAGGGAAAAGAAAAGAGAAAAAAAAAACCCGCCTTAAGTAGATCCCGGCTACCTACCTAGAAGGTGGAGTCTGGGGCCTGGGGGTATGGAAGTGGGGTGGGGGTCAGAGGTGACCCTCCCTCAGTGTCCCTTGCTGGCCAGAGGCTTGCAGGACACGCTATTGCCTGCTGGCAGTCCAGGAAGGTCTGTGGGGAGAAGGAGGGCTAGGTGTTAAAAAGAGAATGCAGGGGGGTCAAGGGAAAAGAAAAGAGAAAAAAAAAACCCGCCTTAAGTAGATCCTGGCTACCTACCTAGAAGGTGGAGTCTGGGGCCTGGGGGTCTGGAAGTGGGGTGGGGGTCAGAGGTGACCCTCCCTCAGTGTCCCTTGCTGGCCAGAGGCTTGCAGGACACGCTATTGCCTGCTGGCAGTCCAGGAAGGTCTGGGGGGAGAAGGAGGGCTAGGTGTTAAAAAGAGAATGCAGGGGGGTCAAGGGAAAAGAAAAGAGAAAAAAAAACCCGCCTTAAGTAGATCCTGGCTACCTACCTAGAAGGTGGAGTCTGGGGCCTGGGGGTCTGGAAGTGGGGTGGGGGTCAGAGGTGACCCTCCCTCAGTGTCCCTTGCTGGCCAGAGGCTTGCAGGACACGCTATTGCCTGCTGGCAGTCCAGGAAGGTCTGGGGGGAGAAGAAGGGCTAGGTGTTAAAAAGAGAATGCAGGGAGGTCAAGGGAAAAGAAAAGAGAAAAAAAAACCCGCCTTAAGTAGATCCCGGCTACCTACCTAGAAGGTGGAGTCTGGGGCCTGTGGGTCTGGAAGTGGGGTGGGGGTCAGAGGTGACCCTCCCTCAGTGTCCCTTGCTGGCCAGAGGCTTGCAGGACACGCTATTGCCTGCTGGCAGTCCAGGAAGGTCTGGGGGGAGAAGGAGGGCTAGGTGTTAAAAAGAGAATGCAGGGGGGTCAAGGGAAAAGAAAAGAGAAAAAAAAACCCGCCTTAAGTAGATCCTGGCTACCTACCTAGAAGGTGGAGTCTGGGGCCTGGGGGTCTGGAAGTGGGGTGGGGGTCAGAGGTGACCCTCCCTCATTGTCCCTTGCTGGCCAGAGGCTTGCAGTACACGCTATTGCCTGCTGGCAGTCCAGGAAGTTCTGGGGGGAGAAGGAGGGCTAGGTGTTAAAAAGAGAATGCAGGGGGGTCAAGGGAAAAGAAAAGAGAAAAAAAAACCTGCATTAAGTAGATCCCGGCTACCTACCTAGAAGGTGGAGTCTGGGGCCTGGGGGTCTGGAAGTGGGGTGGGGGTCAGAGGTGACCCTCCCTCAGTGTCCCTTGCTGGCCAGAGGCTTGCAGGACACGCTATTGCCTGCTGGCAGCCCAGGTAGGTCTGGGGGGAGAAGGAGGGCTAGGTGTTAAAAAGAGAATGCAGGGGGGTCAAGGGAAAAGAAAAGAGAAAAAAAAACCCGCCTTAAGTAGATCCCGGCTACCTACCTAGAAGGTGGTGTCTGGGGCCTGGGGGTCTGGAAGTGGGGTGGGGGTCAGAGGTGAACCTCCCTCAGTGTCCATTGCTGGCCAGAGGCTTGCAGGACACGCTATTGCCTGCTGGCAGTCCAGGAAGTTCTGGGGGGAGAAGGAGGGCTAGGTGTTAAAAAGAGAATGCAGGGGGGTCAAGGGAAAAGAAAAGAGAAAAAAAAAAAACCCGCATTAAGTAGATCCTGGCTACCTACCTAGAAGGTGGAGTCTGGGGCCTGGGGGTCTGGAAGTGGGGTGGGGGTCAGAGGTGACACTCCCTCAGTGTCCCTTGCTGGCCAGAGGCTAGCAGGACACGCTATTGCCTGCTGGCAGTCCAGGAAGGTCTGGGGGGAGAAGGAGGGCTAGGTGTTAAAAAGAGAATGCAGGGGGGTCAAGGGAAAAGAAAAGAGAAAAAAAAAAACCCGCCTTAAGTAGATCCCGGCTACCTACCTAGAAGGTGGAGTCTGGGGCCTGGGGGTCTGGAAGTGGGGTGGGGGTCAGAGGTGACCCTCCCTCAGTCCCTTGCTGGCCAGAGGCTTGCAGGACACGCTATTGCCTGCTGGCAGTCCAGGAAGGTCTGGGGGGAGAAGGAGGGCTAGGTGTTAAAAAGAGAATGCAGGGGGGTCAAGGGAAAAGAAAAGAGAAAAAAAAACCCGCCTTAAGTAGATCCTGGCTACCTACCTAGAAGGTGGAGTCTGGGGCCTGGGGGTCTGGAAGTGGGGTGGGGGTCAGAGGTGACCCTCCCTCAGTGTCCCTTGCTGGCCAGAGGCTTGCAGGACACGCTATTGCCTGCTGGCAGTCCAGGAAGGTCTGGGGGGAGAAGGAGGGCTAGGTGTTAAAAAGAGAATGCAGGGGGGTCAAGGGAAAAGAAAAGAGAAAAAAAAACCCGCCTTAAGTAGATCCTGGCTACCTACCTAGAAGGTGGAGTCTGGGGCCTGGGGGTCTGGAAGTGGGGTGGGGGTCAGAGGTGAACCTCCCTCAGTGTCCCTTGCTGGCCAGAGGCTTGCAGGACACGCTATTGCCTGCTGGCAGTCCAGGAAGGTCTGGGGGGAGAAGGAGGGCTAGGTGTTAAAAAGAGAATGCAGGGGGGTCAAGGGAAAAGAAAAGAGAAAAAAAAACCTGCCTTAAGTAGATCCTGGCTACCAACCTAGAAGGTGGAGTCTGGGGCCTGGGGGTCTGGAAGTGGGGTGGGGGTCAGAGGTGACCCTCCCTCAGTGTCCCTTGCTGGCCATAGGCTTGCAGGACACGCTATTGCCTGCTGGCAGTCCAGGAAGGTCTGGGGGGAGAAGGAGGGATAGGTGTTAAAAAGAGAATGCAGGGGGGTCAAGGGAAAAGAAAAGAGAAAAAAAAAACCCGCCTTAAGTAGATCCCGGCTACCTACCTAGAAGGTGGAGTCTGGGGCCTGGGGGTCTGGAAGTGGGGTGGGGGTCAGAGGTGACCCTCCCTCAGTGTCCCTTGCTGGCCAGAGGCTTGCAGGACACGCTATTGCCTGCTGGCAGTCCAGGAAGTTCTGGGGGGAGAAGGAGGGCTAGGTGTTAAAAAGAGAATGCAGGGGGGTCAAGGGAAAAGAAAAGAGAAAAAAAAAACCCGCCTTAAGTAGATCCTGGCTACCTACCTAGAAGGTGGAGTCTGGGGCCTGGGGGTCTGGAAGTGGGGTGGGGGTCAGAGGTGACCCTCCCTCAGTGTCCCTTGCTGGCCAGAGGCTTGCAGGACACGCTATTGCCTGCTGGCAGTCCAGGAAGGTCTGGGGGGAGAAGGAGGGCTAGGTGTTAAAAAGAGAATGCAGGGGGTCAAGGGAAAAGAAAAGAGAAAAAAAAAACCCGCCTTAAGTAGATCCCGGCTACCTACCTAGAAGGTGGAGTCTGGGGCCTGGGGGTCTGGAAGTGGGGTGGGGGTCAGAGGTGACCCTCCCTCAGTGTCCCTTGCTGGCCAGAGGCTTGCAGGACACGCTATTGCCTGCTGGCAGTCCAGGAAGGTCTGGGGGGAGAAGGAGGGCTAGGTGTTAAAAAGAGAATGCAGGGGGGTCAAGGGAAAACAAAAGAGAAAAAAAAACCCGCCTTAAGTAGATCCCGGCTACCTACCTAGAAGGTGGAGTCTGGGGCCTGGGGGTCTGGAAGTGGGGTGGGGGTCAGAGGTGACCCTCCCTCAGTGTCCCTTGCTGGCCAGAGGCTTGCAGGACACGCTATTGCCTGCTGGCAGTCCAGGAAGGTCTGGGGGGAGAAGGAGGGCTAGGTGTTAAAAAGAGAATGCAGGGGGGTCAAGGGAAAAGAAAAGAGAAAAAAAAACCCGCCTTAAGTAGATCCTGGCTACCTACCTAGAAGGTGGAGTCTGGGGCCTGGGGGTCTGGAAGTGGGGTGGGGGTCAGAGGTGACCCTCCCTCAGTGTCCCTTGCTGGCCAGAGGCTTGCAGGACACGCTATTGCCTGCTGGCAGTCCAGGAAGGTCTGGGGGGAGAAGGAGGGCTAGGTGTTAAAAAGAGAATGCAGGGGCGTCAAGGGAAAAGAAAAGAGAAAAAAAAACCCGCCTTAAGTAGATCCCGGCTACCTACCTAGAAGGTGGAGTCTGGGGCCTGGGGGTCTGGAAGTGGGGTGGGGGTCAGAGGTGACCCTCCCTCAGTGTCCCTTGCTGGCCAGAGGCTTTCAGGACACGCTATTGCCTGCTGGCAGTCCAGGAAGGTCTGGGGGGAGAAGGAGGGCTAGGTGTTAAAAAGAGAATGCAGGGGGGTCAAGGGAAAAGAAAAGAGAAAAAAAAACCCGCCTTAAGTAGATCCAGGCTACCTACCTAGAAGGTGGAGTCTGGGGCCTGGGGGTCTGGAAGTGGGGTGGGGGTCAGTGGTGACCCTCCCTCAGTGTCCCTTGCTGGCCAGAGGCTTGCAGTTCACGCTATTGCCTGCTGGCAGTCCAGGAAGGTCTGGGGGGAGAAGGAGGGCTAGGTGTTAAAAAGAGAATGCAGGGGCGTCAAGGGAAAAGAAAAGAGAAAAAAAAACCCGCCTTAAGTAGATCCCGGCTACCTACCTAGAAGGTGGAGTCTGGGGCCTGGGGGTCTGGAAGTGGGGTGGGGGTCAGAGGTGACCCTCCCTCAGTGTCCCTTGCTGGCCAGAGGCTTGCAGGACACACTATTGCCTGCTGGCAGTCCAGGAAGTTCTGGGGGGAGAAGGAGGGCTAGGTGTTAAAAAGAGAATGCAGGGGGGTCAAGGGAAAAGAAAAGAGAAAAAAAACCCGCCTTAAGTAGATCCTGGCTACCTACCTAGAAGGTGGAGTCTGGGGCCTGGGGTTCTGGAAGTGGGGTGGGGGTCAGAGGTGACCGTCCCTCAGTGTCCCTTGCTGGCCAGAGGCTTGCAGGACACGCTATTGCCTGCTGGCAGTCCAGGAAGGTCTGGGGGGAGAAGGAGGGCTAGGTGTTAAAAAGAGAATGCAGGGGGGTCAAGGGAAAAGAAAAGAGAAAAAAAAACCCGCCTTAAATAGATCCCGGCTACCTACCTAGAAGGTGGAGTCTGGGGCCTGGGGGTCTGGAAGTGGGGTGGGGGTCAGAGGTGACCCTCCCTCAGTGTCCCTTGCTGGCCAGAGGCTTGCAGGACACGCTATTGCCTGCTGGCAGTCCAGGAAGGTCTGGGGGGAGAAGGAGGGCTAGGTGTTAAAAAGAGAATGCAGGGGGGTCAAGGGAAAAGAAAAGAGAAAAAAAAAACCCGCCTTAAGTAGATCCAGGCTACCTACCTAGAAGGTGGAGTCTGGGGCCTGGGGGTCTGGAAGTGGGGTGGGGGTCAGAGGTGACCCTCCCTCAGTGTCCCTTGCTGGCCAGAGGCTTGCAGGACACGCTATTGCCTGCTGGCAGTCCAGGAAGTTCTGGGGGGAGAAGGAGGGCTAGGTGTTAAAAAGAGAATGCAGGGGCGTCAAGGGAAAAGAAAAGAGAAAAAAAAACCCGCCTTAAGTAGATCCCGGCTACCTACCTAGAAGGTGGAGTCTGGGGCCTGGGGGTCTGGAAGTGGGGTGGGGGTCAGAGGTGACCTTCCCTCAGTGTCCCTTGCTGGCCAGAGGCTTGCAGGACACGCTATTGCCTGCTGGCAGTACAGGAAGGTCTGGGGGGAGAAGGAGGGCTAGGTGTTAAAAAGAGAATGCAGGGGGGTCAAGGGAAAAGAAAAGAGAAAAAAAAAACCCGCCTTAAGTAGATCCTGGCTACCTACCTAGAAGGTGGAGTCTGGGGCCTGGGGGTCTGGAAGTGGGGTGGGGGTCAGAGGTGACCCTCCCTCAGTGTCCCTTGCTGGCCAGAGGCTTGCAGGACACGCTATTGCCTGCTGGCAGTCCAGGAAGGTCTGGGGGGAGAAGGAGGGCTAGGTGTTAAAAAGAGAATGCAGGGGCGTCAAGGGAAAAGAAAAGAGAAAAAAAAACCCGCCTTAAGTAGATCCCGGCTACCTACCTAGAAGGTGGAGTCTGGGGCCTGGGGGTCTGGAAGTGGGGTGGGGGTCAGAGGTGACCCTCCCTCAGTGTCCCTTGCTGGCCAGAGGCTTTCAGGACACGCTATTGCCTGCTGGCAGTCCAGGAAGGTCTGGGGGGAGAAGGAGGGCTAGGTGTTAAAAAGAGAATGCAGGGGGGTCAAGGGAAAAGAAAAGAGAAAAAAAAACCCGCCTTAAGTAGATCCAGGCTACCTACCTAGAAGGTGGAGTCTGGGGCCTGGGGGTCTGGAAGTGGGGGTGGGGGTCAGTGGTGACCCTCCCTCAGTGTCCCTTGCTGGCCAGAGGCTTGCAGTTCACGCTATTGCCTGCTGGCAGTCCAGGAAGGTCTGGGGGGAGAAGGAGGGCTAGGTGTTAAAAAGAGAATGCAGGGGCGTCAAGGGAAAAGAAAAGAGAAAAAAAAACCCGCCTTAAGTAGATCCCGGCTACCTACCTAGAAGGTGGAGTCTGGGGCCTGGGGGTCTGGAAGTGGGGTGGGGGTCAGAGGTGACCCTCCCTCAGTGTCCCTTGCTGGCCAGAGGCTTGCAGGACACACTATTGCCTGCTGGCAGTCCAGGAAGTTCTGGGGGGAGAAGGAGGGCTAGGTGTTAAAAAGAGAATGCAGGGGGGTCAAGGGAAAAGAAAAGAGAAAAAAAAACCCGCCTTAAGTAGATCCTGGCTACCTACCTAGAAGGTGGAGTCTGGGGCCTGGGGTTCTGGAAGTGGGGTGGGGGTCAGAGGTGACCCTCCCTCAGTGTCCCTTGCTGGCCAGAGGCTTGCAGGACACGCTATTGCCTGCTGGCAGTCCAGGAAGTTCTGGGGGGAGAAGGAGGGCTAGGTGTTAAAAAGAGAATGCAGGGGGGTCAAGGGAAAAGAAAAGAGAAAAAAAAAACCCGCCTTAAATAGATCCCGGCTACCTACCTAGAAGGTGGAGTCTGGGGCCTGGGGGTCTGGAAGTGGGGTGGGGGTCAGAGGTGACCCTCCCTCAGTGTCCCTTGCTGGGCAGAGGCTTGCAGGACACGCTATTGCCTGCTGGCAGTCCAGGAAGGTCTGGGGGGAGAAGGAGGGCTAGGTGTTAAAAAGAGAATGCAGGGGGGTCAAGGGAAAAGAAAAGAGAAAAAAAAAACCCGCCTTAAGTAGATCCAGGCTACCTACCTAGAAGGTGGAGTCTGGGGCCTGGGGGTCTGGAAGTGGGGTGGGGGTCAGAGGTGACCCTCCCTCAGTGTCCCTTGCTGGCCAGAGGCTTGCAGGACACGCTATTGCCTGCTGGCAGTCCAGGAAGTTCTGGGGGGAGAAGGAGGGCTAGGTGTTAAAAAGAGAATGCAGGGGCGTCAAGGGAAAAGAAAAGAGAAAAAAAAACCCGCCTTAAGTAGATCCTGGCTACCTACCTAGAAGGTGGAGTCTGGGGCCTGGGGGTCTGGAAGTGGGGTGGGGGTCAGAGGTGACCTTCCCTCAGTGTCCCTTGCTGGCCAGAGGCTTGCAGGACACGCTATTGCCTGCTGGCAGTACAGGAAGGTCTGGGGGGAGAAGGAGGGCTAGGTGTTAAAAAGAGAATGCAGGGGGGTCAAGGGAAAAGAAAAGAGAAAAAAAAAACCCGCCTTAAGTAGATCCTGGCTACCTACCTAGAAGGTGGAGTCTGGGGCCTGGGGGTCTGGAAGTGGGGTGGGGGTCAGTGGTGACCCTCCCTCAGTGTCCCTTGCTGGCCAGAGGCTTGCAGGACACGCTATTGCCTGCTGGCAGTCCAGGAAGGTCTGGGGGGAGAAGGAGGGCTAGGTGTTAAAAAGAGAATCCAGGGGCGTCAAGGGAAAAGAAAAGAGAAAAAAAAAACCCGCCTTAAGTAGATCCCGGCTACCTACCTAGAAGGTGGAGTCTGGGGCCTGGGGGTCTGGAAGTGGGGTGGGGGTCAGAGGTGACCCTCCCTCAGTGTCCCTTGCTGGCCAGAGGCTTGCAGGACACACTATTGCCTGCTGGCAGTCCAGGAAGTTCTGGGGGGAGAAGGAGGGCTAGGTGTTAAAAAGAGAATGCAGGGGGGTCAAGGGAAAAGAAAAGAGAAAAAAAAAACCCGCCTTAAGTAGATCCTGGCTACCTACCTAGAAGGTGGAGTCTGGGGCCTGGGGGTCTGGAAGTGGGGTGGGGGTCAGAGGTGACCCTCCCTCAGTGTCCCTTGCTGGCCAGAGGCTTGCAGGACACGCTATTGCCTGCTGGCAGTCCAGGAAGGTCTGGGGGGAGAAGGAGGGCTAGGTGTTAAAAAGACAATGCAGGGGGGTCAAGGGAAAAGAAAAGAGAAAAAAAAAACCCGCCTTAAGTAGATCCTGGCTACCTACCTAGAAGGTGGAGTCTGGGGCCTGGGGGTCTGGAAGTGGGGTGGGGGTCAGAGGTGACCCTCCCTCAGTGTCCCTTGCTGGCCAGAGGCTTGCAGGACACGCTATTGCCTGCTGGCAGTCCAGGAAGGTCTGGGGGGAGAAGGAGGGCTAGGTGTGAAAAAGAGAATGCAGGTGGGTCAAGGGAAAAGAAAAGAGAAAAAAAAAAAAACCCGCCTTAAGTAGATCCTGGCTACCTACCTAGAAGGTGGAGTCTGGGGCTTGGGGGTCTGGAAGTGGGGTGGGGGTCAGAGGTGACCCTCCCTCAGTGTCCCTTGCTGGCAAGAGGCTTGCAGGACACGCTATTGCCTGCTGGCAGTCCAGGAAGGTCTGGGGGGAGAAGGAGGGCTAGGTGTTAAAAAGAGAATGCAGGGGGGTCAAGGGAAAAGAAAAGAGAAAAAAAAAAAAACCCGCCTTAAGTAGATCCTGGCTACCTACCTAGAAGGTGGAGTCTGGGGCCTGGGGGTCTGGAAATGGGGTGGGGGTCAGAGGTGACCCTCCCTCAGTGTCCCTTGCTGGCCAGAGGCTTGCAGGACACGCTATTGCCTGCTGGCAGTCCAGGAAGGTCTGGGGGGAGAAGGAGGGCTAGGTGTTAAAAAGAGAATGCAGGGGCTCAAGGGAAAAGAAAAGAGAAAAAAAAAAAAACCCGCCTTAAGTAGATCCTGGCTACCTACCTAGAAGGTGGAGTCTGGGGCCTGGGGGTCTGGAAGTGGGGTGGGGGTCAGAGGTGACCCTCCCTCAGTGTCCCTTGCTGGCCAGAGGCTTGCAGGACACGCTATTGCCTGCTGGCAGTCCAGGAAGGTCTGGGGGGAGAAGGAGGGCTAGGTGTTAAAAAGAGAATGCAGGGGGGTCAAGGGAAAAGAAAAGAGAAAAAAAAAAACCCGCCTTAAGTAGATCCTGGCTACCTACCTAGAAGGTGGAGTCTGGGGCCTGGGGGTCTGGAAGTGGGGTGGGGGTCAGAGGTGACCCTCCCTCAGTGTCCCTTGCTGGCCAGAGGCTTGCAGGACACGCTATTGCCTGCTGGCAGTCCAGGAAGGTCTGGGGGGAGAAGGAGGGCTAGGTGTTAAAAAGAGAATGCAGGGGGGTCAAGGGAAAAGAAAAGAGAAAAAAAAAACCCGCCTTAAGTAGATCCTGGCTACCTACCTAGAAGGTGGAGTCTGGGGCCTGTGGGTCTGGAAGTGGGGTGGGGGTCAGAGGTGACCCTCCCTCAGTGTCCCTTGCTGGCCAGAGGCTTGCAGGACACGCTATTGCCTGCTGGCAGTCCAGGAAGGTCTGGGGGGAGAAGGAGGGCTAGGTGTTAAAAAGAGAATGCAGGGGTTCAAGGGAAAAGAAAAGAGAAAAAAAAAAAACCCGCCTTAAGTAGATCCTGGCTACCTACCTAGAAGGTGGAGTCTGGGGCCTGGGGGTCTGGAAGTGGGGTGGGGGTCAGAGGTGACCCTCCCTCAGTGTCCCTTGCTGGCCAGAGGCTTGCAGGACACGCTATTGCCTGCTGGCAGTCCAGGAAGGTCTGGGGGGAGAAGGAGGGCTAGGTGATAAAAAGAGAATGCAGGGGGGTCAAGGGAAAAGAAAAGAGAAAAAAAAAAACCCGCCTTAAGTAGATCCTGGCTACCTACCTAGAAGGTGAAGTCGGGGGCCTGTGGGTCTGGAAGTGGGGTGGGGGTCAGAGGTGACCCTCCCTCAGTGTCCCTTGCTGGCCAGAGGCTTGCAGGACAGGCTCTTGCCTGCTGGCAGTCCAGGAAGTTCTGGGGTGAGAAGGAGGGCTAGGTGTTAAAAAGAGAATGCAGGGGGGTCAAGGGAAAAGAAAAAAGAAAAAAAAAAAACCCGCCTTAAGTAGATCCTGGCTACCTACCTAGAAGGTGGAGTCTGGGGCCTGGGGGTCTGGAAGTGGGGTGGGGGTCAGAGGTGACCCTCCCTCAGTGTCCCTTGCTGGCCAGAGGCTTGCAGGACACGCTATTGCCTGCTGGCAGTCCAGGAAGGTCTGGGGCGAGAAGGAGGGCTAGGTGTTAAAAATAGAATGCAGGGGGGGTCAAGGGAAAAGAAAAGAGAAAAAAAAAACCCGCCTTAAGTAGATCCTGGCTACCTACCTAGAAGGTGGAGTCTGGGGCCTGGGGGTCTGGAAGTGGGGTGGGGGTCAGAGGTGACCCTCCCTCAGTGTCCCTTGCTGGCCAGAGGCTTGCAGGACACGCTATTGCCTGCTGGCAGTCCAGGAAGGTCTGGTGGGAGAAGGAGGGCTAGGTGTTAAAAAGACAATGCAGGGGGGTCAAGGGAAAAGAAAAGAGAAAAAAAAAAAAAAACCCGCCTTAAGTAGATCCTGGCTACCTACCTAGAAGGTGGAGTCTGGGGCTTGGGGGTCTGGAAGTGGGGTGGGGGTCAGAGGTGACCCTCCCTCAGTGTCCCTTGCTGGCCAGAGGCTTGCAGGACACGCTATTGCCTGCTGGCAGTCCAGGAAGGTCTGGGGGGAGAAGGAGGGCTAGGTGTTAAAAAGAGAATGCAGGGGGGTCAAGGGAAAAGAAAAGAGAAAAAAAAAAAAACCCGCCTTAAGTAGATCCTGGCTACCTACCTAGAAGGTGGAGTCTGGGGCCTGGGGGTCTGGAAATGGGGTGGGGGTCAGAGGTGACCCTCCCTCAGTGTCCCTTGCTGGCCAGAGGCTTGCAGGACACGCTATTGCCTGCTGGCAGTCCAGGAAGGTCTGGGGGGAGAAGGAGGGCTAGGTGTTAAAAAGAGAATGCAGGGGGGTCAAGGGAAAAGAAAGGAGAAAAAAAAAAACCCGCCTTAAGTAGATCCTGGCTACCTACCTAGAAGGTGGAGTCTGGGGCTTGGGGGTCTGGAAGTGGGGTGGGGGTCAGAGGTGACCCTCCCTCAGTGTCCCCTTGCTGGCCAGAGGCTTGCAGGACACGCTATTGCCTGCTGGCAGTCCAGGAAGGTCTGGGGGGAGAAGGAGGGCTAGGTGTTAAAAAGAGAATGCAGGGGGGTCAAGGGAAAAGAAAAGAGAAAAAAAAAAAACCCGCCTTAAGTAGATCCTGGCTACCTACCTAGAAGGTGGAGTCTGGGGCCTGGGGTTCTGGAAGTGGGGTGGGGGTCAGAGGTGACCCTCCCTCAGTGTCCCTTGCTGGCCAGAGGCTTGCAGGACACGCTATTGCCTGCTGGCAGTCCAGGAAGGTCTGGGGGGAGAAGGAGGGCTAGGTGTTAAAAAGAGAATGCAGGGGGGTCAAGGGAAAAGAAAAGAGAAAAAAAAAACCCGCCTTAAGTAGATCCTGGCTACCTACCTAGAAGGTGGAGTCTGGGGCCTGGGGGTCTGGAAGTGGGGGTGGGGGTCAGAGGTGACCCTCCCTCAGTGTCCCTTGCTGGCCAGAGGCTTGCAGGACACGCTATTGCCTGCTGGCAGTCCAGGAAGTTCTGGGGGGAGAAGGAGGGCTAGGTGTTAAAAAGAGAATGCAGGGGTTCAAGGGAAAAGAAAAGAGAAAAAAAAAAAAAACCCGCCTTAAGTAGATCCTGGCTACCTACCTAGAAGGTGGAGTCTGGGGCCTGGGGGTCTGGAAGTGGGGTGGGGGTCAGAGGTGACCCTCCCTCAGTGTCCCTTGCTGGCCAGAGGCTTGCAGGACACGCTATTGCGTGCTGGCAGTCCAGGAAGGTCTGGGGGGAGAAGGAGGGCTAGGTGTTAAAAAGAGAATGCAGGGGGGTCAAGGGAAAAGAAAAGAGAAAAAAAAAAACCCGCCTTAAGTAGATCCTGGCTACCTACCTAGAAGTTGGAGTCTGGGGCCTGGGGTTCTGGAAGTGGGGTGGGGGTCAGAGGTGACCCTCCCTCAGTGTCCCTTGCTGGCCAGAGGCTTGCAGGACACGCTATTGCCTGCTAGCAGTCCAGGAAGGTCTGGGGGGAGAAGGAGGGCTAGGTGTTAAAAAGAGAATGCAGGTGGGTCAAGGGAAAAGAAAAGAGAAAAAAAAAACCCGCCTTAAGTAGATCCTGGCTACCTACCTAGAAGGTGGAGTCGGGGGCCTGTGGGTCTGGAAGTGGGGTGGGGGTCAGAGGTGACCCTCCCTCAGTGTCCCTTGCTGGCCAGAGGCTTGCAGGACACGCTATTGCCTGCTGGCAGTCCAGGAAGTTCTGGGGGGAGAAGGAGGGCTAGGTGTTAAAAAGAGAATGCAGGGGTTCAAGGGAAAAGAAAAGAGAAAAAAAAAAAACCCGCCTTAAGTAGATCCCGGCTACCTACCTAGAAGGTGGAGTCTGGGGCCTGGGGGTCTGGAAGTGGGGAGGGGGTCAGAGGTGACCCTCCCTCAGTGTCCCTTGCTGGCCAGAGGCTTGCAGGACACGCTATTGCCTGCTGGCAGTCCAGGAAGGTCTGGGGGGAGAAAGAGGGCTAGGTGTTAAAAAGAGAATGCAGGGGGGTCAAGGGAAAAGAAAAGAGAAAAAAAAAAACCCGCCTTTAGTAGATCCTGGCTACCTACCTAGAAGGTGGAGTCTGGGGCCTGGGGGTCTGGAAGTGGGGTGGGGGTCAGAGGTGACCCTCCCTCAGTGTCCCTTGCTGGCCAGAGGCTTGCAGGACACGCTATTGCCTGCTGGCAGTCCAGGAAGGTCTGGGGTGAGAAGGAGGGCTAGGTGTTAAAAAGAGAATGCAGGGGGGTCAAGGGAAAAGAAAAGAGAAAAAAAAAACCCGCCTTAAGTAGATCCTGGCTACCTACCTAGAAGGTGGAGTCTGGGGCCTGGGTGTCTGGAAGTGGGGTGGGGGTCAGAGGTGACCCTCCCTCAGTGTCCCTTGCTGGCCAGAGGCTTGCAGGACACGTTATTGCCTGCTGACAGTCCAGGAAGTTCTGGGGGGAGAAGGAGGGCTAGGTGTTAAAAAGAGAATGCAGGGGGGGTCAAGGGAAAAGAAAAGAGAAAAAAAAAAAAAACCCGCCTTAAGTAGATCCTGGCTACCTACCTAGAAGGTTGAGTCTGGGGCCTGGGGGTCTGGAAGTGGGGTGGGGGTCAGAGGTGACCCTCCCTCAGTGTCATTTGCTGGCCAGAGGCTTGCAGGACACGCTATTGCCTGCTGGCAGTCCAGGAAGGTCTGGGGGGAGAAGGAGGGCTAGGTGTTAAAAAGAGAATGCAGGGGGGTCAAGGGAAAAGAAAAGAGAAAAAAAAAACCAGCCTTAAGTAGATCCTGGCTACATACCTAGAAGGTGGAGTCTGGGGCCTGGGGGTCTGGAAGTGGGGGTGGGGGTCAGAGGTGACCCTCCCTCAGTGTCCCTTGCTGGCCAGAGGCTTGCAGGACAGGCTATTGCATGCTGGCAGTCCAGGAAGTTCTGGGGTGAGAAGGAGGGCTAGGTGTTAAAAAGAGAATGCAGGGGGGTCAAGGGAAAAGAAAAGAGAAAAAAAAAAAAAACCCGCCTTAAGTAGATCCTGGCTACCTACCTAGAAGGTGGAGTCTGGGGCCTGGGGGTCTGGAAGTGGGGTGGGGGTCAGAGGTGACCCTCCCTCAGTGTCCCTTGCTGGGCAGAGGCTTGCAGGACACGCTATTGCCTGCTGGCAGTCCAGGAAGGTCTGGGGGGAGAAGGAGGGCTAGGTGTTAAAAATAGAATGCAGGGGGGTCAAGGGAAAAGAAAAGAGAAAAAAAAAACCCGCCTTAAGTAGATCCTGGCTACCTACCTAGAAGGTGGAGTCTGGGGCCTGGGGGTCTGGAAGTGGGGTGGGGGTCAGAGGTGACCCTCCCTCAGTGTCCCTTGCTGGCCAGAGGCTTGCAGGACACGCTATTGCCTGCTGGCAGTCCAGGAAGGTCTGGGGGGAGAAGGAGGGCTAGGTGTTAAAAAGAGAATGCAGGGGGGTCAAAGGAAAAGAAAAGAGAAAAAAAAAACCCACCTTAAGTAGATCCTGGCTACCTACCTAGAAGGTGGAGTCTGGGGCCTGGGGGTCTGGAAGTGGGGTGGGGGTCAGAGGTGACCTTCCCTCAGTGTCCCTTGCTGGCCAGAGTCTTGCAGGACACGCTATTGCCTGCTGGCAGTCCAGGAAGGTCTGGGGGGAGAAGGAGGGCTAGGTGTTAAAAAGAGAATGCAGGGGTGTCAAGGGAAAAGAAAAGAGAAAAAAAAAAAACCCGCCTTAAGTAGATCCTGGCTACCTACCTAGAAGGTGGAGTTTGGGGCCTGGGGGTCTGGAAGTGGGGTGGGGGTCAGAGGTGACCCTCCCTCAGTGTCCCTTGCTGGCCAGAGGCTTGCAGGACACGCTATTGCCTGCTGGCAGTCCAGGAAGCTCTGGGGGGAGAAGGAGGGGCTAGGTGTTAAAAAGAGAATGCAGGGGGGTCAAGGGAAAAGAAAAGAGAAAAATAAAAACCCGCCTTAAGTAGATCCTGGCTACCTACCTAGAAGGTGGAGTCTGGGGCCTGGGGGTCTGGAAGTGGGGTGGGGGTCAGAGGTGACCCTCCCTCAGTGTCCTTTGCTGGCCAGAGGCTTGCAGGACACGCTATTGCCTGCTGGCAGTCCAGGAAGGTCTGGGGGGAGAAGGAGGGCTAGGTGTTAAAAAGAGAATGCAGGGGGGTCAAGGGAAAAGAAAAGAGAAAAAAAAAACCCGCCTTAAGTAGATCCTGGCTACCTACCTACAAGGTGGAGTCTGGGGCCTGGGGGTCTGGAAGTGGGGTGGGGGTCAGAGGTGACACTCCCTCAGTGTCCCTTGCTGGCCAGAGGCTTGCAGGACACGCTATTGCCTGCTGGCAGTCCAGGAAGGTCTGGGGGGGAGAAGGAGGGCTAGGTGTTAAAAAGAGAATGCAGGGGGGTCAAGGGAAAAGAAAAGAGAAAAAAAAAACCCGCCTTAAGTATATCCTGGCTACCTACCTAGAAGGTGGAGTCTGGGGCCTGGGGGTCTGGAATTGGGGTGGGGGTCAGAGGTGACCCTCCCTCAGTGTCCCTTGCTGGCCAGAGGCTTGCAGGACACGCTATTGCCTGCTGGCAGTCCAGGAAGGTCTGGGGGGAGAAGGAGGGCTAGGTGTTAAAAAGAGAATGCAGGGGGGTCAAGGGAAAAGAAAAGAGAAAAAAAAAACCCGCCTTAAGTAGATCCTGGCTACCTACCTAGAAGGTGGAGTCTGGGGCCTGGGGGTCTGGAAGTGGGGTGGGGGTCAGAGGTGACCCTCCGTCAGTGTCCCTTGCTGGCCAGAGGCTTGCTGGACACGCTATTCCCTGCTGGCAGTCCAGGAAGGTCTGGGGGGAGAAGGAGGGCTAGGTGTTAAAAAGAGAATGCAGGGGGGTCAAGGGAAAAGAAAAGAGAAAAAATAAAAACCCGCATTAAGTAGATCCTGGCTACCTACCTAGAAGGTGGAGTCTGGGGCTTGGGGGTCTGGAAGTGGGGTGGGGGTCAGAGGTGACCCTCCCTCAGTGTCCCTTGCTGGCAAGAGGCTATCAGAACACGCTATTGCCTGCTGGCAGTCCAGGAAGGTCTGGGGGGAGAAGGAGGGCTAGGTGTTAAAAAGAGAATGCAGGGGGGTCAAGGGAAAAGAAAAGAGAAAAAAAAAAAAACCCGCCTTAAGTAGATCCTGGCTACCTACCTAGAAAGTGGAGTCTGGGGCCTGGGGGTCTGGAAGTGGGGTGGGGGTCAGAGGTGACCCTCCCTCAGTGTCCCTTGCTGGCCAGAGGCTTGCAGGACACGCTATTGCCTGCTGGCAGTCCAGGAAGGTCTGGGGGAAGAAGGAGGGCTAGGTGTTAAAAAGAGAATGCAGGGGGGTCAAGGGAAAAGAAAAGAGAAAAAAAAAAAAACCCGCCTTAAGTAGATCCTGGCTACCTACCTAGAAGGTGGGGTCTGGGGCCTGGGGTTCTGGAAGTGGGGTGGGGGTCAGAGGTGACCCTCCCTCAGTGTCCCTTGCTGGCCAGAGGCTTGCAGGACACGCTATTGCCTGCTGGCAGTCCAGGAAGGTCTGGGGGGAGAAGGAGGGCTAGGTGTTAAAAAGGAATGCAGGAGGGTCAAGGGAAAAGAAAAGAGAAAAAAAAAAAAACCCGCCTTAAGTAGATCCTGGCTACCTACCTAGAAGGTGGAGTCTGGGGCCTGGGGGTCTGGAAGTGGGGTGGGGGTCAGAGGTGACCCTCCCTCAGTGTCCTTTGCTGGCCAGAGGCTTGCAGGACACGCTATTGCCTGCTGGCAGTCCAGGAAGGTCTGGGGGGAGAAGGAGGTCTAGGTGTTAAAAAGAGAATGCAGGGGGGTCAAGGGAAAAGAAAAGAGAAAAAAAAACCCGCCTTAAGTAGAACCTGGCTACCTACCTACAAGGTGGAGTCTGGGGCCTGGGGGTCTGGAAGTGGGGTGGGGGTCAGAGGTGACCCTCCCTCAGTGTCCCTTGCTGGCCAGAGGCTTGCAGGACACGCTATTGCGTGCTGGCAGTCCAGGAAGGTCTGGGGGGAGAAGGAGGGCTAGGTGTTAAAAAGAGAATGCAGGGGGGTCAAGGGAAAAGAAAAGAGAAAAAAAAAAAAACCCGCCTTAAGTAGATCCTGGCTACCTACCTAGAAGGTGGAGTCTGGGGCCTGGGGGTCTGGAAGTGGGGTGGGGGTCAGAGGTGACCCTCCCTCAGTGTCCCTTGCTGGCCAGAGTCTTGCAGGACACGCTATTGCCTGCTGGCAGTCCAGGAACGTCTGGGGGGAGAAGGAGGGCTAGGTGTTAAAAAGAGAATGCAGGGGGGTCAAGGGAAAAGAAAAGAGAAAAAAAAAAAACCCGCCTTAAGTAGATCCTGGCTACCTACCTAGAAGGTGGAGTCTGGGGCCTGGGGGTCTGGAAGTGGGGCGGGGGTCAGAGGTGACCCTCCCTCAGTGTCCCTTGCTGGCCAGAGGCTTGCAGGACACGCTATTGCCTGCTGGCAGTCCAGGAAGTTCTGGGGGGAGAAGGAGGGCTAGGTGTTAAAAAGAGAATGCAGGGGGGTCAAGGGAAAAGAAAAGAGAAAAAAAAAAACCCGCCTTAAGTAGATCCTGGCTACCTACCTAGAAGGTGGAGTCTGGGGCCTGGGGGTCTGGAAGTGGGGTGGGGGTCAGAGGTGACCCTCCCTCAGTGTCCCTTGCTGGCCAGAGGCTTGCAGGACACGCTATTGCCTGCTGGGAGTCCAGGAAGGTCTGGGGGTAGAAGGAGGGCTAGGTGTTAAAAAGAGAATGCAGGGGGGTCAAGGGAAAAGAAAAGAGAAAAAAAAAAACCCGCCTTAAGTAGATCCTGGCTACCTACCTAGAAGGTGGAGTCTGGGGCCTGGGGGTCTGGAAGTGGGGTGGGGGTCAGAGGTGACCCTCCCTCAGTGTCCCTTGCTGGGCAGAGGCTTGCAGGACACGCTATTGCCTGCTGGCAGTCCAGGAAGGTCTGGGGGGAGAAGGAGGGCTAGGTGTTAAAAAGAGATTTCAGGGGGGTCAAGGGAAAAGAAAAGAGAAAAAAAAAAACCCGCCTTAAGTAGATCCTGGCTACCTACCTAGAAGGTGGAGTCTGGGGCCTGGGGGTCTGGAAGTGGGGTGGGGGTCAGAGGTGACCCTCCCTCAGTGTCCCTTGCTGGCCAGAGGCTTGCAGGACACGCTATTGCCTGCTGGCAGTCCAGGAAGGTCTGGGGGGAGAAGGAGGGCTAGGTGTTAAAAAGAGAATGCAGGGGGGTCAAGGGAAAAGAAAAGATAAAAAAAAAAACCGGCCTTAAGTAGATCCTGGCTACCTACCTAGAAGGTGGAGTCTGGGGCCTGGGGGTCTGGAAGTGGGGTGGGGGTCAGAGGTGACCCTCCCTCAGTGTCCCTTGCTGGCCAGAGGCTTGCAGGACACGCTATTGCCTGCTGGCAGTCCAGGAAGTTCTCGGGGGAGAAGGAGGGCTAGGTGTTAAAAAAGAGAATGCAGGGGGGTCAAGGGAAAAGAAAAGAGAAAAAAAAAAAAACCCGCCTTAAGTAGATCCTGGCTACCTACCTAGAAGGTGGAGTATGGGGCCTGGGGGTCTGGAAGTGGGGTGGGGGTCAGAGGTGACCCTCCCTCAGTGTCCCTTGCTGGCCAGAGGCTTGCAGGACACGCTATTGCCTGCTGGCAGTCCAGGAAGGTCTGGGGGGAGAAGGAGGGCTAGGTGTTAAAAAGAGAATGCAGGGGGGTCAAGGGAAAAGAAAAGAGAAAAAAAAAAACCCGCCTTAAGTAGATCCTGGCTACCTACCTAGAAGGTGGAGTCTGGGGCCTGGGGGTCTGGAAGTGGGGAGGGGGTCAGAGGTGACCCTCCCTCAGTGTCCCTTGCTGGCCAGAGGCTTGCAGGACACTCTATTGCCTGCTGGCAATCCAGGAAGTTCTGGGGGGAGAAGGAGGGCTAGGTGTTAAAAAGAGAATGCAGGGGGGTCAAGGGAAAAGAAAAGAGAAAAAAAAAACCCGCCTTAAGTAGATCCTGGTTACCTACCTAGAAGGTGGAGTCTGGGGCCTGGGGGTCTGGAAGTGGTGTGGGGGTCAGAGGTGACCCTCCCTCAGTGTCCCTTGCTGGCCAGAGGCTTGCAGGACACGCTATTGCCTGCTGGCAGTCCAGGAAGGTCTGGGGGGAGAAGGAGGGCTAGGTGTTAAAAAGAGAATGCAGGGGGGTCAAGGGGAAAGAAAAGAGAAAAAAAAAAAAAACCCGCCTTAAGTAGATCCTGGCTACCTACCTAGAAGGTGGAGTCTGGGGCCTGGGGGTCTGGAAGTGGGGTGGGGGTCAGAGGTGACCCTCCCTCAGTGTCCCTTGCTGGCCAGAGGCTTGCAGGACACGCTATTGCCTGCTGGCAGTCCAGGAAGGTCTGGGGGGAGAAGGAGGGCTAGGTGTTAAAAAGAGAATGCAGGGGGGTCAAGGGAAAAGAAAAGAGAAAAAAAAAAAAACCCGCCTTAAGTAGATCCTGGCTACCTACCTAGAAGGTGGATTCTGGGGCCTGGGGGTCTGGAAGTGGGGTGGGGGTCAGAGGTGACCCTCCCTCAGTGTCCTTTGCTGGCCAGAGGCTTGCAGGACACGCTATTGCCTGCTGGCAGTCCAGGAAGGTCTGGGGGGAGAAGGAGGGCTAGGTGTTAAAAAGAGAATGCAGGGGGGTCAAGGGAAAAGAAAAGAGAAAAAAAAAAAACCCGCCTTAAGTAGATCCTGGCTACCTACCTAGAAGGTGGAGTCTGGGGCCTGGGGGTCTGGAACTGGGGTGGGGCTCAGAGGTGACCCTCCCTCAGTGTCCCTTGCTGGCCAGAGGCTTGCAGGACACGCTATTGCCTGCTGGCAGTCCAGGAAGGTCTGGGGTGAGAAGGAGGGCTAGGTGTTAAAAAGAGAATGCAGGGGGGTCAAGGGAAAAGAAAAGAGAAAAAAAAACCCGCCTTAAGTAGATCCTGGCTACCTACCTAAAAGGTGGAGTCTGGGGCCTGGGTGTCTGGAAGTGGGGTGGGGGTCAGAGGTGACCCTCCCTCAGTGTCCCTTGCTGGCCAGAGGCTTGAAGGACACGTTATTGCCTGCTGGCAGTCCAGGAAGGTCTGGGGGGAGAAGGAGGGCTAGGTGTTAAAAAGAGAATGCAGGGGGGTCAAGGGAAAAGAAAAGAGAAAAAAAAAAAAACCCGCCTTAAGTAGATCCTGGTACCTACCTAGAAGGTGGAGTCTGGGGCCTGGGGGTCTGGAAGTGGGGTGGGGGTCAGAGGTGACCCTCCCTCAGTGTCATTTGCTGGCCAGAGGCTTGCAGGACACGCTATTGCCTGCTGGCAGTCCAGGAATGTCTGGGGGGAGAAGGAGGGCTAGGTGTTAAAAAGAGAATGCAGGGGGGTCAAGGGAAAAGAAAAGAGAAAAAAAAAACCAGCCTTAAGTAGATCCTGGCTACATACCTAGAAGTTGGAGTCTGGGGCCTGTGGGTCTGGAAGTGGGGTGGGGGTCAGAGGTGACCCTCCCTCAGTGTCCCTTGCTGGCCTGAGGCTTGCAGGACAGGCTATTGCCTGCTGGCAGTCCAGGAAGTTCTGGGGTGAGAAGGAGGGCTAGGTGTTAAAAAGAGAATGCAGGGGGGTCAAGGGAAAAGAAAAGAGAAAAAAAAAAAACCCGCCTTAAGTAGATCCTGGCTACCTACCTAGAAGGTGGAGTCTGGGGCCTGGGGGTCTGGAAGTGGGGTGGGGGTCAGAGGTGACCCTCCCTCAGTGTCCCTTGCTGGGCAGAGGCTTGCAGGACACGCTATTGCCTGCTGGCAGTCCAGGAAGGTCTGGGGGGAGAAGGAGGGCTAGGTGTTAAAAATAGAATGCAGGGGGGTCAAGGGAAAAGAAAAGAGAAAAAAAAAACCCGCCTTAAGTAGATCCTGGCTACCTACCTAGAAGGTGGAGTCTGGGGCCTGGGGGTCTGGAATTGGGGTGGGGGTCAGAGGTGACCCTCCCTCAGTGTCCCTTGCTGGCCAGAGGCTTGCAGGACACGCTATTGCCTGCTGGCAGTCCAGGAAGGTCTGGGGGGAGAAGGAGGGCTAGGTGTTAAAAAGAGAATGCAGGGGGGTCAAGGGAAAAGAAAAGAGAAAAAAAAAACCCCCCTTAAGTAGATCCTGGCTACCTACCTAGAAGGTGGAGTCTGGGGCCTGGGGGTCTGGAAGTGGGGTGGGGGTCAGAGGTGACCTTCCCTCAGTGTCCCTTGCTGGCCAGAGTCTTGCAGGACACGCTATTGCCTGCTGGCAGTCCAGGAAGGTCTGGGGGGAGAAGGAGGGCTAGGTGTTAAAAAGAGAATGCAGGGGGGTCAAGGTAAAAGAAAAGAGAAAAAATAAAACCCGCCTTAAGTAGATCCTGGCTATCTACCTAGAAGGTGGAGTCTGGGGCCTGGGGGTCTGGAAGTGGGGTGGGGGTCAGAGGTGACCCTCCCTCAGTGTCCCTTGCTGGCCAGAGGCTTGCAGGACACGCTATTGCCTGCTGGCAATCCAGGAAGGTCTGGGGGGAGAAGGAGGGCTAGGTGTTAAAAAGAGAATGCAGGGGTGTCAAGGGAAATGAAAAGAGAAAAAAAAAACCCCGCCTTAAGTAGATCCTGGCTACCTACCTAGAAGGTGGAGTCTGGGGCCTGGGGGTCTGGAAGTGGGGTGGGGGTCAGAGGTGACCCTCCCTCAGTGTCCCTTGCTGGCCAGAGGCTTGCAGGACACGCTATTGCCTGCTGGCAGTCCAGGAAGGTCTGGGGGGAGAAGGAGGGCTAGGTGTTAAAAAGAGAATGCAGGGGGGTCAAGGGAAAAGAAAAGAGAAAAAAAAAAACCCGCCTTAAGTAGATCCTGGCTACCTACCTAGAAGGTGGAGTCTGGGGCTTGGGGGTCTGGAAGTGGGGTGGGGGTCAGAGGTGACCCTCCCTCAGTGTCCCT
>JAKSZU010000903.1:0-30028 GCA_026018925.1 Tupaia tana | reverse complement strand
CCTCTGTAGATGTAAAGAGCAGATGTAAATATACTTAACATCACACTTTCTATTTAAAGCTTTGGTCAAAGAACAACAGCATTATTTGAACTAGTTACTTGATCTTTCCTAAAAACAATTGGAATTGAAAAAAACAATCTTCTAGTGACTATCACAGAAGGTCATCTTCAGGGCAGACTTTCTGTGCATCGAATATTCCATTCTTTGGTCTCATTTGGTAAAGAAATATCTCCCCCCTGATTAAGGGGAACAATCACAAATTTCATTAAGGTCAAAATCAAGCTACTTCTTTTCTTACTCAGGTTACATATGGTTCTTTTGATCTCATGCTAACTGATAAAGAACAGTTTCCATCAACTTATCAGATGGCAACCAAAGAAAGTTCTGTGGATCATGGAATCGTCTGGTTGTTACTACATTTTTAACTGGAAGTGGGTGGCACTCTATGTATCTGATAACAGGCAAGGGGAGCTGTTTTTACAGCATCTAAAGGCAGAGATGATAAAAAAAGGACATCTGTGTGGCCTTTACAGAAAAGCTTTCTGCCACAACTGGTGTTTTTTACACTTCGTGACTTCAATTTTATGACTAAAATCAGAGTTTCATCTGCAAATGTATATATATTATCCGGTGGTGAAGTGAGTATTTTCAGTCTGAAATTCGAAAAAGAATTTTATTTAATTTCTGGAAAAGTGTTGATCATTATAAATATCCATTCATCACAGTGGGAAAGCATTTTGTCTCTCATAGATAAAGAACAGTACTTTTTCATGGAAGCCTCTTATTTTCAAGCCAGGAAAGGGAAATCCCTGGCTTCAAACAATTTCTCAAGACAGTTAATCCTTCTCAATACACAGAAGACTTTTACTTTGGTAAACTCTGGATTTCCTTTTTTAATTGTTCGCTTGCTGGCTCAGTATGTGGCAAAATTGGAGGACTGTCCATCAAATTCTTCCTTAGAGTTTTTGCCAACTCATGTGGACATGATGACTGTGTCAGACCCCAGCTTTTTAATCTATCATGCTGTGTATATGGTGGCCCAAGTACTTCATAAGATACTTTTGAAGAAAATCCAAATGGAATCTTCAGGAAATGTAGACCAACCTGTGCTTCTTCCTTGGCAGGTAAAACATTCTCTAGAACCGGAACATGCATCAGGCATGTTCAAATACTGCTAGTGCTTGGAGGTATTTTATTAAGGTGCAACATTGTGGGACCAGCAGTTAGCGTAATGGCTATGTCGCTGGGACTCCCACGTAGTCGACCGCGGTTCGAGTCCCGGACCCGGCAGCTTAAACTCACCGCCGGGCGCATGTGCCTGCGTGCCCAAGATCCCGAAAGGACAATGGAGGATAAGGGATTGTGGCGTGGTCATTCCCCCTGGGGGGTGATTTCTCGCTTTCTATCTCTCTGTCTCTCTCTGTCTGTCTGGCGAGCGTACGCACCCTATAGCAAAAAAAAAAAAAAAAAAAAAAAAAAAAAAAAACCTCTCCAGAAAACAAACAAACAAAAAAGATGCAACATTGTGTCCATGCTTTCTTCAACAGAATTATGTACAATGAATAAAATTTTTTTGCATTACATAAAAGTATACGAGTAATTGCTATATCTATTTAGAGAATTCTGCCATTATAGATATAGACTATAAAGTGTTTAACTGTGTCAAGAAAATATTTTCCAATGTAGAAATTAAATTTTGTAAGATATCCAAAAAAAGATTAATAATAAAGATTTAAAAAAAATGATCATATCTATATATATTTCCTAGGAATGTATCCAAAGCCAATAAACATTGACATAATGGCCATTTCTGATTCCAGCTATTTTATCTACAGTGATATATATGCTGTTGTCCAATGCTTCCATGTAATGCTTTTGGTGAGAACACAAACGGGTTCTACTTAATATCCTGAAATGTTTCACAGAAAGAAATTATTTTTTACTTAAGTATACTAACAATATATGCAAAGCAATATGGGAATAGGGGACCATCATTTTATTTTTTAAGTTATTTTATTTAAATGTGTTATTATTATTTAATTCAACCAGAGAAAGATAGAAAGAGACAGAGAGAAAGTGAGAAAACAATCCATCAGATCTGAGACTCAAACTGCAATCCAGTGTCTTTAACCAGCATACCACTTGCCACACCCCCATCATTTGATCTTAATTATTAATCCACTTATAATGCATATAAGCTCAGGACCAAGTCCTACTGATTTTTAAGTAATTTCACATTTTAAACTAAACATATCTAAATCCAAAAATTATGTATAAATATCTTTATGCAAAGGGGATTAGTCAAATTTGTTGAGTAAAACAAATAAATGTAAAATCTGTACATGAGGGAACCAGCAGTTAGTGTAATGGCTATGTCACTGGACTCCCACATAGTCGACCGCGGTTCGCGTCCCGGACCCGGTGGCTTAAAACTCAAGTTGGGTGCGTGTGCGTGCGTGCCCAAGATCCCAAGAGGAGAATGGAGGAGAAGGGATTGCGGCATGGCCATCCCCTCTGGGGGGTGATTTCTCGCTTTCTGTCTCTCTGTCTCTCTCTGTCTGTCTGGCGAGCGCACGTGCCCTATAGCGAAAACCTCTCAAAAAAAAAAAAAAAAGAAAAAATCTGTACATGAATAAATTTAGTTTGCCATCTAGTTATTTTTTATTTTAACATTTATTCTTTGCATTTAATCATCATACATCTTTATAGAATACAATATAGTTACTCAAAGCATGGATTTTGTGTATGTTAATTAGCTCAAAGATATTGCTATCTATCTAATTTCAACAGAGAACTTTATGCTATTGTTCTTGTAATTTTTTTTTCTAATTTCTATTTTTACTAGCATTAACAATATTTTTTTCACTTTGAGATAAATTAATGTTCACTCTAAGAAAAGAAGATAATTTTGCCAAGATGGAAACATAGGGGCCAGCTCATGGTGTCTGGTTAAGAATGCTGGACTTGCACATGGCTGGCCATGGATTGAGTCCCAAACCTAATGGCTTGATTTCCCTCCCTCTCTTTCTCTCTGATCAACTTAAAATAAGTAAATAAAGTTAAATAATAATAAAAACATTATTTAATTAAAAGATGGAAACATAGATGGATACTGGGAACTAGATATTTCAGGGGACAGGAGAAATGAAGATTTTCAACTCATAATTCAGCCTCCAGCAAGCAAAGCTAGTGTGGCAGGAGAGTTGAGTCCTTCCTTCAGAAGATTCCGCATGGATACTGGGAACTAAATATTTCAGGGGACAGGAGAAATGAAGATTTTCTACTCATAATTCAGCCTCCAGCAAGCAAAGCTAGTGTGGCAGGAGAGTTGAGTCCTTCTCTGAGAAGATTCCTCATGGCTACTGGGAACTAGATATTTCAGGGAACAGGAGAAATGAATATTTTCTACTCATAATTCAGCCTCCAGCAAGCAAAGCTAGTGTGGCAGGAGAGTTGAGCCCTTCTCTGAGAAGATTCCTCATGGCTACTGGGAACTAGATATTTCAGAGAACAGGAGAAATGAATATTTTCTACTCATAATTCAGCCTCCAGCAAGCAAAGCTAGTGTGGCAGGAGAGTTGAGCCCTTCTCTGAGAAGATTCCTCATGGCTACTGGGAACTAGATATTTCGTGCGGCGCGCAAGCGCACCACGCAGTTTTCTATTTTGTGGTTTTTTTTTTCTTCAAAAAAAAAAGTAAAGTAATTATAATTTTTTATTTTTTGTCTTTTTTCTCTCTTTTTGTTGTTGTTTCTCTCTCTCTTTTTCATTTTCCTTTTTCTTGTCTCTCCACCCAATATCTACTGAATCTGCTGCACCAGCGATCACAACAGAACGGCAAACAGATTCTAGAACACCTCTGTCTGCTTGCTCCTGAACATTGAGGCTTAACTTCAAGAATTTGAAAGAAACACGCCATTCATCAGATGACAAGAAATCACCGTCAGATCACAAGAAATATGGGAAAACGAGAAAATACCTCTCCTCCAATGGAAAAGAGTAACTCTCCTTCATCCACAAGCAGTTCGGTGAAAGTCATGGAAATGTCTGATAAGGAATTTAGAGCATTCGTAATGTCGAAGCTAACAGAAATGGAAGAAAAGAGAGATAATGAACTGCTAAAGAGAAAGGAGAAAGAAGTTGACGAGTTCTAGGAGATGAGGAAATTCTTGCAAGATCTAAAAGAGGAATTACACACTTTACAAAAGACTCAAACGGAACTGCTAGAGATGAAGTCTATAATACAAGAAGTCAAAATCTCCCTTGAAAGTATTCAAAGCAGACTAGATCATTCAGAAAATAGAATCTCAGATGTAGAAGAGAAAATGGCTGGCTTAGAAAAATCCACCACGAAGACTGAGAAAATGGCTCAAAAATTTGAGAATGATATGCGAGAAGTACTGGATACCATCAAACGTCCAAATATCCGGATAATTGGCATTCCAGAAGGTGAAGAGACCCATAAGGGCATTGATAATCTATTCCATGAAATCCTGCAAGAAAACTTTCCAAACCTAGAGAGGCACTTGAAGATCCAGTCCCAGGAAATACAAAGGACCCCAAATAGAATCAACCCAAGAAGATCTTCTCCAAGACACATTATAGCCAGGTTGACCAAAACCGCAGACAAAGACAAGATACTAAGATTGGCAAGAGAGAAACATCAAGTTACCTACAAGGGACATCCCATCAGGCTAACAGCAGATCTCTCATCAGAAACAATGCGAGCGAGGAGAGAATGGGAAAATATATTCAAAGTGTTACGAGAGAAGCAATTTCAGCCAAGAATACTGTACCCGGCAAGATTATCTTTCAGGTGGGAAGAAAAGACAAGAACATTCTCAGATAAACAAAACCTGAAAGAATTTACCAGCACCAGACCAGATCTCCAAGAAGTTCTCAAGGGTGTGTTGTATCAAGAAAATTAAACACAGACACACGGAAATGAGAGTCCAAAATCTATGAAAGTGGCCAACTTAATCATAGGGACAAGTCTGGAGTTGAATATTATATCCCAGAATTTAATCAGGAAAATTGAACCAGAACAGAAGATAAAAGTACATGAGACTGATAGGTTTATGCACCTACCATTTGAACAGAATCCTAACTTGTTTCCTGGCTTTAAGCAAAGTTCCTTGGCATTTCTTTGAGTTAAGTTAAAACTGGTTTTCTTAGTAGTAATGAGTGAACTCACCATTGAAAGTAGTTAGATTATGTAGGAAATTGTGTGATCAATGCAACGTGGGTGGGAAGGGAATGAAGGACAATTGTAGACACCGGAGGTGGTGTGAGAGGAGGGTGGGAAGAGACAGAGGGTCAGAAAGAGTGGTGGAAATATTTCTAGGAACTAGAAATGGAAAATTTTTTGTAATGTGCATGATTGAGTCACTATGCAGTGTGTACTGGATGGGAGATTGCATTTTGTATGCTGTGATGATGCTTAGGGAAGGAATGTAAATTGAGTTACAAAAAAAAAAGTTTCAGAAAAAAAATATATATCTATTCAATGACTGCAGTAGGATATGTAGCCCCATCTAGGTGCTACTTTATAGGATGCGTAAAGTTAGACTTGTGTTCATGGAAATGTGTGTATCACCTGTATTTGCTATGAGGGTATTTGGATTGATTAGGGTCTTTGGTGATACAATAAAATGTGAGGAGAAAACAGTATAGAAAGCAAACATAGATACCAGAGACAGTGTGGGAGGAGAGTGGGAGATGGCAGAGGGTAAGAGATAGGGAATCAAGGATGGGGGGAAAAAAGCAAAACATACAGAAGACAAGAAATGGAAGATCATTTGCTGACAATAACATGTTTGTTGATGTGCTTGATTGAGACAATATATAGTGTACTTTGGATGGAAAATCTCATTTTGCATGCTGTAATGATGTTCAGTGAATGAATGCAAATAAATACATTGAAATTTTAAAAAATTACAATAGCACAGGGAAAGATTCTGGCTATACATCACAACATGGTGGAAAGAAATGGGAAAGGCCAGCAGCCATGTGCAAAAAAAAAGTCATTCAGGCATCCATCTTGCTTTTATAACAATGTACTCCAGTGAGAACTAATTAGCAAGCACTCATTCCTTCTCAGGAGACAGGATTAATTATTTATAAAAAATCAACTTCCATCTTTCAAGTCAATCCTACTAGTTCCATCTCCCAACACTGCTCCATTGGGTATCGAATTACAGCAAGAAATTTTGTGGGAACACAAGGCTGAAACTATAGCACATGGAAAAATGTTTCCCAAGTACATGAAGATACACACACACACACACACACACACACACACACACACATACACATATATTTCTTGTTCTTTTATACAGTCAAACACGTTACTTAGCTTACAAAGTGAATATTACAACATTTGTACATTTTCCCTAGTCCAGTTGATAATACTATAAAATTATCTTCACCAGATAATACCACATTTCAAACTTTTAAATCTGATGTAATCCCATGTTTCTTTTTTTTTTTTTTTTTCTTTTTTTTTTTTTTGAGGGATTACTGACTGTGTTCTGGAATTTTTATCTAAGAAGTCTTTGCCAACCTTATTATCTCCCAGAGTTTCCCCAGAGTTTTACACTAATGGTTTTATAGTTTCAGGTCTTAGCTTTAGGTCTTTGATCCCCTTCGAGTTGATTTTGGTCAATGATGAGCAGTAGAAGTTCAGATACATCTTTCTACAGGTGGATATGCAACTCTTTCAGCACCATTTGGTAAAGAGGTTTTCCTTTTCCCGTTGCACTGACTGGTACTCTTTGTCAAAAATAAATTGGCTGACTGATATCTCCAACATATCAGTCATGTTGTAGGGTATTGGGTTAAACTGGTGTATGTCATAATATATAGCTCATTTTTTTTCTCAGTTGTAAATTCTCATCAGATCTTTAACTATGGTTATTTATATCTTATTGTCCATAGTGAATTGCTTTGTTTGATGCCTTTCTAAAATCTTTTTTTCAGATGACTATAATCCTAAAGTGTTATGTTTTTAAAAAAATTCATGAGGAGGACCAGAAGGACTTTTATAAGCACATATTTCTAATAATCTATAAAAGTGGGTAAGAGCAGGGTATTAACCAAACAAAAAAGAAGAGCAAAGAAAAAAATAAGACCCTGCCTACCTCTCTAGGGGGGTGGGATCCTGGTCTTGGGAGCCTGGAAGTGGGATGGGGGGCAGTGGTGCCCCTGCCTGAGTTTCCCTTGCTGGCCAGGAGCCTAAGATGGAACTGGAGGTCTCCTGCAGAGCAAGGGCCACTCTGTAAGAAAGGGGAAATATTTGCAGTTACTATGGAGAAACTGAATGGTTTTCTGAACTACTAAGTCAACCATTTTTTAAAATTTTTTTATTTTTTATTATCATCATATTCTTATTTATATTACATTGAATTACATATAACTTTACAGTGTATTACATTGTTTTTTCAAAAGGGAATGCCATGCATGTCAGTCAGTACAGAGACATTAATCTCCCCGCTTCAACATTCAATATCTTTTCTATGTTTTCCCCAATCATTATTATTATTATTATAATTATTTTTTTAAAAAGTCAATCGCTATTTCTCATTTTGCTTGTACAAATACTTTGCTCATCATGAAATACTTCTCAGACGAATCCAGTTGAGAATACTATACATGTCAACATCAACAGTTAATAAGCCATATCTGTTTCTCAGTAACGTCCTGCCTCTCTATTGTTCACTTGCTATCTTTCTCTATCCTTTTCTCTTCACCTCCCCCATTCCTCACTGTCCTATTCTCATTAAGTACCTTCACTGCTTTTATGTCCTCCATTTTTTTGCTCTCTATCATAGAGTGCTGATAGTTGGTATATAATGAGTGGATACATACAATATCTTTCTTTCATAGCCTGGCTTACTTTACTCAGCAATAGATCCTCCATATCTGACCACTTTTTATCAAATTCCAGGGTCTTGTTATTGTTTATGGCTGAGTAGTATTCCATAGAGTATATATACCACACTTTTCCAATCCATTCATCAGTTTGTGGACATTTAGGTTGGTTCCATGTCTTGGCAATTGTGAATAATGCTGCAATAGACATTGATGTGCAAGCACATTTCTGACTGAGCGTTCTTCTGTCTTTTGGGTAAATACCCAGAAGTGGGATTGCTGGATCTAATGGTAGTTCTATTTGTAGATCTTTGAGGAACCTTCATATTGTTCTCCACAGTGGTTGAACTAGTTTACATTGCCACCAACAATGTAGGAGGGTTCCCTTTTCACCACATCCCCGCCAACACTTATCACTTTTTATATCCTTAATGTTTGCCATTCTGACAGGGGTTAGGCGGTATCTCATTGTGGTTTTTATCTGCATCTCCCTTATGATGAGGGATGTTGAGCATTTCCTCATATGCTTTTTGGCTGCTCGTATGTCTTCTTAGAGAGACTTTTGTTCAGCTCATTTTCCTATCTTTCAATTGGGTTAATCATTTTTTTTTCACATAAGGCACTTGAGTTCCCTATGTATTCCGGTTATCAGTCCCTTGTCTGAGGCATATTTAACAAAAACATTTTCCCATTCTGAGGGTTGTTGGTTCACACTTGGTACTGTGTCCTTTGCTGTGCAGAAACTTCTTAGTCTAATATAGTCCCACTTTGTCTATTTTAGGGATTATTGCCTGTGTTTTGGGAGTCTTATTTAAGAAGTCTTTGCCTACTCCAATATCCCCCAGAGTTTCCCCAGCATTTTCCACCAGTAGTTTTATTGTTTGAGGTCTTAGGTTCAGATCTCTGATCCATTTTGAGTTGACTGTTGTTAATGGTGAAAGATAGGGGTTCAGTTTCATCTTTCTGCAGATGGATACCCAGTTTTTCCAGCACCATTTACTAAAGAGGTTTTCCTTTTCCCAATGGATTAACTGATATCCTTTGTCAAAGATCAGTTGGCTGTAAGCTTTGGGGGTTATTTCTGGGGTCTCTATTCTCTTCCATTGGTCCACATGTATGTTTTTATGCCAATACCATGCTGTTTTGATGACCACAGCTTTATAGTATATCTTGGGATCAGGTAGTGATATGCCTCCTACTCCATTCTTCTTGCACAGGATTGCTTTTGCAATATGAGGTCTTTTATGGTTCCAGACAAATTCTATGATTGCCTTTTCTAGATCTCTGAAGAATATCTCTGGTATTTTGATTGGAATTGCATTAAACATGTAGATTAATTTGGGTAGAATTGCCATTTTGATTATGTTAATTCTTCCAATACAGGAGCATGGAATGTCCTTCCACTTTTTTTATGTCACTTTCAATGTCTCTTTTAAGATTTTCGTAGTTTTCTTTATAAAGGTCTCTGACTTTCTTAGTTAGGTTTATCCCTAGGTATCTTATACACCTCGTGGCTATGGTGAAAGGGATTCCTTTCTTCAGCTCGGCTTCGTTCAACTTGTTGTTCATAAATAGAAATGCTATAGATTTTTGGATATTGATTTTGTATCCTGCCACCTTACTGTATTCACTTATTACTTCAAGCAGTTTTTTCATGGATACCTTTGGGTCTTCTAAGTATACCATCATGTCATCTGCAAATAAAGGTATTTTCAATTCTTCTTTGCCTATTCGAATGCCTTTAATATTGTTCTCTTCTCTGATTGCAATAGCTAAGACTTCCAATACTATATTAAAGAGCAGTGGAGAAAGTGGGCAGCCTTGCCTAGTACCTGTTTTCAGGGGAAAAGCTGAAAGCTTTTCAATATAATTTTAGCTGTAGGTTTTTCATAGATTGCTTTTATTGTGTTCAGAAATGACCCTTCTATACCAACCTTACTGAGAGTCTTAATCATAAAAGGACGTTGTATTTTATCAAATGCTTTCTCTGCATCAATTGAGATGATCATATGGTTTTTATCTTTCTTTCTGTTAATGTGGTGTATTACATTTATGGTCTTGCATATATTGAACCACCCTCGCATCCCTGGTATAAAGCCTACCTGATCGTGATGAATGATCTTTGTTATATGTTGTTGGATACGATTTGCGAGTATCTTGTTGAGAATTTTCGCGTCTATATTCATCAATGATATTGGTCTGTAGTTTTCCTTTTTTGTCATATCTTTATCTGTTTTGGGGATGAGGATGATGGAGGCTTCATAAAATGAATTTGGAAGGTTTCCTCCCTTTTGAATCTTTAGAAATAATTTTAGTAGGATAGGGGTTAACTCTTCCTTAAAAGTTTTGTAGAATTCACAAGTGAAGCCATCTGGGCCTGGGCTTTTCTTTGTTGGGAGGTTATTTATTATTGATTCAATCTCCTGGCTTGTTATAGGTCTATTCAGGTTCTCTGTGTCTTCCTGATCCAATCTTGGTAGATTATATGCATCCAGGAATTTGTCCATCTCCTCCAGGTTATCTTGTTTGTTGGCGTAAAGTCGCTCATAGTATCCTCTAATGATATTTTGTATTTCTGCTATGTCTGTGGTAATATTGCCTGTTTCATCACGTATTTGATTAATCTGGTTTCTTTCTTTCTTCTTCTTGATCAGTGTAGCCAATGGTGTGTCGATCTTGTTAATCTTTTCAAAGAACCGGCTTTTGCTTTCATTTATTTTCTGTATGGTTCATTTATTTTCTATTTCATTTATTTCTGCTCAAACCTTTATTATTTCCTTTTGCCTGGCATTTGGGGGGTTTGTTTGTTGTTGTTTTTCCAATTCTCTGAGGCATGATGATAAATTATCTACTTGCCATCTTTCCATCCTTTTCTTATGTGCACTAATTGCTATGAATTTCCCTCTTATGACTGCTTTTGCTGTGTCCCATAGATTCTGGACACTTGTGTACTCATTATCATTTGTTTCCATAAATTTTTTTTATTTCAGCCTTAATTTCTTCAGTAGTGAAGAAGTCATTCAGAAGTAGGTTGTTCAGTTTCTATGTGTTCATGTATTTTCGGGGTTGTGTCTTGAAATTAATCTTGAGTTTAATTCTATCATGGTCAGAGAAGATGCTGGGTACAGTTTCTATGCCTTTGAATCTATAAAGGCTTGATTTGTGTCCTAATACATGATCTATCTTTGAAAAGGTTCCATGTCAGGGTAAGAAAAATGTATATGTTGTGGATGTAGGTTGGAAAGTTCTATAGATATCTGTCAAGCGCATTCCATTTATAGTATCATTTAAGTCCTGTATCTCTCTGTTTATTTTCTGTCTAGAAGATTTGTCTATAGGAGATAATGGGGTGTTGAGATCTCCAACAATTATAGTATTTATCCCTATCTCTTCTTTTAGCTCCAACAGTCTTTCCTTCATATATTTAGGCGCACCTGAGTTGGGTGCATAGATATTTATAAGGGTTATGTCTTCTTGCTGGATTACCCCATTTACTATTATATAATGCCCTTCTTTGTCTCTTCTTACAGTCTTTGTCTTGAAATCTATTTTGTCTGAGATCAATATCGCTACTCCAGCCTTTTTTTTATTTCCATTTGCATGGAGTATCTTTTTCCAGCCCTTGACTTAAGTCAACCATTTTAATGGCTGAACCAGAATTAAACAAAAGCAAGGAAATGTGCTGACAAAATTTCATGTTATGCTAGCCATTACAAAAATTTTTTTTTCTTTTTTTTTATTTATTTGCATTCATTCTCTGAACATCATTACAGCATACAAAATGAGATTTTCCATCCAAATTACACTATATATTGTCTCAATCAAGCACATCAACAAGCATGTTATTGTCAGCAAATGATCTTCCATTTCTTGTCTTCTGTATGTTTTGCTTTTTTCCCCCCATCCTAGATTCTCTATCTCTTACCCTCTGCCATCTCCCACTCTCCTCCCACAGTCTCTGGTATCTATGTTTGCTTTCTATACTGTTTTCTCCTCACATTTTATTGTAACGCCAAAGACCCTAATCAATCCAAATACCCTCATAGCAAACACAGGTGATACCCACATTTCCATGAACACAAGTCTTACTTTATGCATCCTATAAAGTAGCACCTAGCTGTGGCTACATATCCTACTGCAGTCATTGAATATATATATATATTTTTTTCTGAAACTTTTTTTTTGTAACTCAATTTACATTCCTTCCCTAAGCTTCATCACAGCATACAAAATGCAATCTCCCATCCAGTACACACTGCATAGTGATACAATCATGAACATTACAAAAAAATTTTCCATTACTAGTTCCTAGAATTACTTCCACCCCTCTTTCTGACCCTCTGTCCCTTCCCACCCTCCTCTCACACCACCTCCGGTGTCTACAATTGTCCTTCATTCCCTTCCCACCCACGTTGCATTGATCACACAATTTCCTACATAATCTAACTACTTTCAATGGTGAGTTCACTCATTACTACTAAGAAAACCAGTTATAACTTAACTCAAAGAAGTGCCAAGGAACTTTGCTTAAAGCCAGGAAACAAGTTAGGATTCTGTTCAAATGGAAGGTGCATGAACCTATCAGTCTCATGTACTTTTATCTTCTGTTCTGGTTCAATTTTCCTGATTAAATTCTGGGATATAATATTCAAATTCAGACTTGTCCCTCTGATTAAGTTGGCCACTTTCATAGTTTTTTGACTCTTATTTCCGTGTGTCTGTGTTTAATTTTCTTGATACAGCACACCCTTGAGAACTTCTTGGAGATCTGGTCTGGTGCTGGTAAATTCTTTCAGGTTTTGTTTATCTGAGAATGTTCTTGTCTTTTCTTCCCACCTGAAAGATAATCTTGCCGGGTACAGTATTCTTGGCTGAAATTGCTTCTCTCGTAACACTTTGAATATATTTTCCCATTCTCTCCTCGCTCGCATTGTTTCCGATGAGAGATCTGCTGTTAGCCTGATGGGATGTCCTTTGTAGGTAACTTGATGTTTCTCTCTTGCCAATCTTAGTATCTTGTCTTTGTCTGCGGTTTTGGTCAACCTGGCTATAATGTGTCTTGGAGAAGATCTTCTTGGGTTGACTCTATTTGGGGTCCTTTGTATTTCCTGGGACTGGATCTTCGAATGCCTCTCTAGGTTTGGAAAGTTTTCTTGCAGGATTTCATGGAATAGATTATCAATGCCCTTATGGGTCTCTTCACCTTCTGGAATGCCAATTATCCGGATATTTGGACGTTTGATGGTATCCAGTACTTCTCGCATATCATTCTCAAATTTTTGAGCTATTTTCTCAGTCTTCGTGGTGGACTTTTCTAAGCCAGCCATTTTCTCTTCTACATCTGAGATTCTATTTTCTGAATGATCTAGTCTGCTTTTAATACTTTCAAGGGAGATTTTGACTTCTTGTATTATAGACTTGATCTCTAGCAGTTCCGTTTGAGTCTTTTGTAAAGTGTGTAATTCCTCTTTTAGATCTTGCAAGAATTTCCTCATCTCCTGGAACTCGGCAACTTCTTTCTCCTTTCTCTTTAGCAGTTCATTATCTCTCTTTTCTTCCATCTCTGTTAGCTTCGACATTACGAATGCTCTAAATTCCTTATCAGACATTTCCATGACTTTCACCGAACTGTTTGTGGATGAAGGAGAGTTACTCTTTTCCATTGGAGGAGAGGTATTTTCTCGTTTTCCCATATTTCTCGTGATCCGACGGTGATTTCTTGTCATCTGATGAATGGCGTGTTTCTTTCAAATTCTTGAAGTTAAGCCTCAATGTTCAGGAGCAAGCAGACAGAGGTGTTCTAGAATCGGATTGCCGTTCTGTAGTGATCGCTGGTGCAGCAGATTCAGTAGATATTGGGTGGAGAGACAAGAAAAAGGAAAATGGAAAAGAGAGAGAGAAACAACAACAAAAAGAGAGAAAAAAGACAAAAAAATAAAAAAATTATAATTGCTTTTCTTTTTTTTTATTGTTAATTCATTTTTTTTATTTTATTTTATTTTTCTCAGATTAATTAAATTCATTTTACATAAAGTTCCCATTATGATGTATACAATATACATATATGTATATAGTTTTCAACAGAGAACTCTACTTTTTTTGGTGTTAACTGATTCCTCCTTTTGCCCCCCACGCCCACTTTCTACCACCCTCTCCTGACCACCCACTCCCCTCCCTTACAGGCTCCGGCATCCACATTTATCCTTTCCGCTATCATATCATTGGATCTTTTTCCTTCTGCCAGAGTGCCGATAATGTTATCATTATTTTTTTTTCATTGGACATCTTTACAGTGTACAGCATGGTCCCTTCCAGCATGAGTATAGTTAACATTAGCCAAGACAATGATACCCCCACATACATCATCTTCAACAGACCACCCTTCACCCCTGTGTCCATCAAACGTGATGATCGTTCCCTGAACCGCCCTCCATCATTCATTCCCATTACCTCTCCCGTGCTGTCTCCAGCATCCGCAGTTGCCATCCCTGCGACCATACCCTCCAGATCTTTCATCCTTTTTTTTTTTTTTTTTTTTTTTTTCCTTTTTCAATTATGAGCTCATAAAGTTTTCCACAATAGGAAACATAGGTTCTATTCAGGGTTGGGTCAAGGGTGGGTCTCGTGCAGCTCCGCAGTTGTAGGTGAGTCTCTATGGAGTACAGTTTCAGGAACGCAGTTCTGGTAGGCAGAGACGGTTATCAGCTGATGCAGCACAGCATCCATCCTGTGATTACCGAGGATGGTGTTGTGGGGATCTGCAGCGTGAGTCATCCTCGAGTATCTGGCTTCCTTAAGAATGGTAGAATAGTTCTTATTTTTCCCTGAGGTAATGCAGGGCTGGTACCATCGCCTTCTCACTGCCCATAGGCAGCGAAAATCCTCCTATACCATACATTTCTCAATTGGTTTAAGACATCCAAGGTTTCCTTCTTCTGCTTATATTTGCAAGATCTTAATCCTTGTTTTCGGCTTCAGTTTGCTGCTCGCAACCGCCGGTCACGTGCAGGCCCGGCGGTCTCGGGCAGGCTCGTTGGCCACGCCTGGGCGCAGGCCCGGCAGCCATGCGCGGGCCCGGCGGCCACGCGTGGGCGCATGCCCGGCGACCACGCACAGGCCCGGCGATCACACACAGGCCCGGCGGCCACGCACGGGCACAGGCCCGGCGGCCACACACAGGACCGGCGGCCATGCTCAGACCTGGTGGCCACTCGCCAACCTGGAGGTCATGCACAGGCCCGGTGGCCACTCACAGGCCCGGGAGCCACACGCAGGCCCGGCGTGCGCCGGCCCAGTGACCACGCTCCGGCCCGGGAGCCATGTGTAGGCGCAGGCCCGGCGGCCATGCACAGGAGTGGGCCCGGCAGCCACACTCAGACCCGGCAGCCACTCGCCAGTCTGGGGGCCATGCGTGTGCCCAGCGGTCACTCGCAGACCCAGCGGCCATGCGCTGACCCGGCGGTCACGTGTAGGCCCGACGACCACACGTCAGCCCCAAGCGCGCGCAACCACGCTCAGGCCCGGCGGCCACGCGCGGGCCCAGCGGGCACACACCAGCCCCCGAGCACGCGAATGCGCGCGGGACCCAGTGCCACCTCCGGTTCGCCTGCTTGGTCAGAGTGCTGCCAGGCAGCGTCGGCGCCGAGCGCGGGGACACACCCAGCGCCGGAGGGGCAGCAGGGGCTGGGCGGCCTCGACTGCGGAACGCAAAGCAGAGGCGCCGAGTGCCCAGAGTCGGGCAGCCCCGGTCCCGCGCAGGCCCAGAGGCGGGCGGCCCCGGTCCCGTGCAGGCCCAGAGGCGGCCGGCCCAGCGCGCTGGCCCCGGTCCCGCGCGCCCAGAGGCGGGCAGCCCCGGTCCCGCGCGGGCCCAGAGGCGGGCGGCCCCGGTCCCCGCGCGGGCCCAGAGGCGAGAGGCCCAGCACGCCGGCCCCGGTCCCACGCGGGCCCAGAGGCGGGCGGCCCCGGTCCCGCGCGGGCCCAGAGGCCGGCGGCCCCCGCGCGCTGGCCGCGGGCCCAGAGGCAGGCGGCCCCGGTCCCGCGCAGGCCCAGAGGCGAGAGGCCCAGCGCGCCGGGCCCGGTCCCACACAGGCCCAGAGGCGGGCGGCCCCGGTCCCCGCGCGGGCCCAGAGGCGGTCGGCCTAGCGCGCCGGCCCCGGTCCCCGCGTGCGCCCAGAGGCAGGCGGCCCCGGTCCCGCGCAGGCCCAGAGGCGAGAGGCCCAGCGCGCCGGCCCCGGTCCCACACAGGCCCAGAGGCGGGCGGCCCCGGTCCCCGCGCGGGCCCAGAGGCGGGCGGCCTAGCGCGCCGGCCCCGGTCCCGCGTGCGCCCAGAGGCGGGCAGCCCCGGTCCCGTGCGGGCCCAGAGGCGGGCGGCCCCGGTCCCGCGCAGGCCCAGAGGCGAGAGGCCCAGCGCGCCGGCCCCGGTCCCACGCAGGCCCAGAGGCGGGCGGCCCCGGTCCCCGCGCGGGCCCAGAGGCCGGCGGCCCCGCGCGCTGGCCGCGGGCCCAGAGGCGGGCGGCCCCAGTCCCGCGCGGGCCCAGAGGCGGGCGGCCTAGCGTGCCGGCCCCGATCCCGTGTGCGCCCAGAGGCGGGCGGCCCCGGTCCCGCGCGGGCCCAGAGGCGGGCGGCCCCAGTCCCGCGCAGGCCCAGAGGCGAGAGGCCCAGCGCGCCGGCCCCGGTCCCACGCAGGCCCTGAGGCGGGCGGCCCCGGTCCCGCGCGGGCCCAGAGGCCGGCGGCCCCGCGCGCTGTCCGCGGGCCCAGAGGCGGGCGGCCCCGGTCCCGCGCGGGCCCAGAGGCCGGCGGCCCCGCACGCTGTCCGCGGGCCCAGAGGCGGGCGACCCCGGTCCCGCGCGGGCCCAGAGGCGAGAGGCCCAGCGCGCCGGCCCCGGTCCCACACAGGCCCAGAGGCGGGCGGCCCCGGTCCCGCGCAGGCCCAGAGGCGGGCAGCCCCGGTCCCGCGCGGGCCCAGAGGCCGGCGGCCCCGCGCGCTGGCCGCGGGCCCAGAGGCGGGCGGCCCCGGTCCCGCGCAGGCCCAGAGGCGAGAGGCCCAGCGCGCCGGCCCCGGTCCCACACAGGCCCAGAGGCGGGCGGCCCCGGTCCCGCGCGGGCCCAGAGGCCGGCGGCCCCGCACGCTGTCCGCGGGCCCAGAGGCGGGCGACCCCCGGTCCCGCGCGGGCCCAGAGGCGAGAGGCCCAGCGCGCCGGCCCCGGTCCCACACAGGCCCAGAGGCGGGCGGCCCCGGTCCCACGCAGGCCCAGAGGCGGGCGGCCCCGGTCCCGCGCGGGCCCAGAGGCCGGCGGCCTAGCGCGCCGGCCCCGGTCCCGCGTGCGCCCAGAGGCGGGCAGCCCCGGTCCCGCGCGGGCCCAGAGGCGGGCGGCCCCGGTCCCGCGCAGGCCCAGAGGCGAGAGGCCCAGCGCGCCGGCCCCGGTCCCACGCAGGCCCAGAGGCCTTCTTTTTTTTTTTTTTAAAGAAAAAAATCACAAAATAGAAAACCGCGTGGCGTGCTAGTTCCCAGTTTCCATGTGGATTCTTCTCAGAGAATGGCTCAACTCTCCTGCCTGGGAGAAAGGAGCAGAAGGGCTTATTAACAAAACAAAAGATGGAGCTGAGAGCCAGAGAGAAATTCTACCTTTAAAAAAATCGTAAAAAGGAAAAATTACCAAAAAAAATGAGGAGACAGGAGCAGAGAGAGACAGAGACCTCAGAGACACAGAGACAGGGATAGAAGGCCAGAGGGGCTCCCTACCACACTAGCTTTGCTTGCTGGAGGCTGAATTATGAGTAGAAAATCTTCATTTCGCCTGTGCCCTGAAATATCTAGTTCCCGGTATCCATGTGGAATCTTTTCAGAGAATGGCTCAACTCTCCTGCCACACTAGCTTTGCTTGCTGGAGGCTGAATTATGAGTAGAAAATCTTCATTTCGCCTGTGCCCTGAAATATCTAGTTCCCAGTATCCATGTGGAATCTTCTCAGAGAATGGCTCAACTCTCCTGCCACACTAGCTTTGCTTGCTGGAGGCTGAATTATGAGTAGAAAATCTTCATTTCTCCTGTGCCTGAAATATCTAGTTCCCAGTATCCATGTGGATTCTTCTCAGAGAATGGCTCAACTCTCCTGCCACACTAGCTTTGCTTGCTGGAGGCTGAATTATGAGTAGAAAATCTTCATTTCTCCTGTGCCTGAAATATCTAGTTCCCAGTATCCATGTGGATTCTTCTCAGAGAATGCCATTACAAAAATTTTTAAGCTTTATATTGCTTCCTGGTTCATTGTCTAGATCAAGTATAACTTGATAAAATCTGTAATTTAAATAAATTTTCTAAGATTGATCTAAAAGGAGAGAAATAAATTGGCTAGATGAATTGGAGTTTAGTTCTGGGGGTTTCTATTCTGTTCCCTTGGTTCACTTGTCTGTTTTTGTTCCAATACATTGCTGTTATGATGATCACAGCTTTGAAATATATTTTTGGGTCAGGGAGTGAGATGCCTCCTACTCCATTCTTCTTGCACAGGATGGCTTTGGCAATACAGGGTCATTTATGATTCCACACAAATTCTACGATTGTCTTTTCTAGATCTGTGAGAAATATCTCTGGTACTTTGATTGGGATTGAGTTAAATATGCAGAAAAATTTTGGTAGAATTGCCATTTTGATTATATTAATTTTTACAATCCAGGCCCATGGAATGGCTTCCACTTATTTCTTTCATTTTCATTTTTATTATTTGTTTCTCATATTTTTCCTTGTGGAAGTCTTTGACTTCTTTGGTTAGATTTATTCCTAGGCATTTTATACTTTGTGTGGCGATGGTAAATGGTATTACTTTCTTCAAGTCTATATCAGTCTGCTTGTTGTTTGTAAACAGAAATGCTATAGACTTCTGTATATTGATTTTGTATTCTGCTAGTTTACTGTATTCATTTATTACTTTCAGAAATTTCTTCGTGGATATCATTGGATCTTCTGTGTATAAAATCATGTCATCTGCAAATAGAGAAAATTTCATCTCTTTCTATTTGAAAGGTCCATATGTTTTAAATAGTTAAATTTTAATAGTGTGCCTACATGTCACATCATTAGACTTTCTAAAAATCTAGAATCTAAAATTTCTACCAAACCAGAAATGAGAGCATAGTTCAAATCTTCTCAGAAACACCATTTCTCAAACCTGAACCATGAAGAAAACTACACTGAAATAGTTTTAAATAAAGTGTTTTAATAAAGAGAATCATCCGAAAGGCTATTTACAGTACCATTGGAAATAAGATTATTAGGTACCTTGGTAATATTTGTTAAAGTTGGTAAAGAGAAAAGCAAATTGTAGCAAGTCCTAAATAGAAATCTAGGTAATATCAACATGATGGGAGTTGGGAGGATATATGGTGATGAACTTCTACTACAGGTAAAAGCTTTTTTTTCTGAGGTGGAGAGAAACATAGATATCGATCAAAGTAACTGATAATGTACATGATAATGACTATTGATACTATTTTATGCTCAGATTCCTGAATCTGTGTGTAGCCAGAGCTGTCGTCCTGGATTCCAGAAAATTACTCAAGAAGGAGGATCTGTTTGCTGTTTTATTTGTGTTTCTTGCAAAGAGAGAGACATTTCAAATCAAACAGGTATAAATCATAAAGGAAGCTAATGATAACTCCAATCCCTAACTATTTACTGATAGAAAGGAAACAAATCATATTGCAGATGGAATATAAAGCACAGTTGATCTCAATTCCTGTGTTTACTCATTGTTTCAATATATATATATATTTTTGGAGAGGTTTTTGCTATAGGGTGCGTGCGCTCGACAGACAGACAGAGAGAGACAGAGAGACAGAAAGCAAGAAATCACCCCCTAGGGGGGATGGCCTTCTCCTCCATTCTCCTCTCAGGATCTTGGGCATGCATGCACATGCGCCCGGCATGAGTTTTAAGCCACCGGGTCCGGGGCGCAAACCGCGGTCGACTACATGGGAGTCCAGCAACATAGCCATTACGCTAACTGCTGGTCCCTTTATATATTTTTTATAAACACTATTACAACTCTCTTGTTTGTAAGTTCTTCTTTAACTTCTAGTCATATTAGCCTAGATTCTAGAAATTATTCCAATGGATAATTGTCTTTGCAATCCAGTGCTGGATAAGAATGTGCCAATCTTAGATGGTATACTGGACCATGATAATGTCTACCCATAAAATGTAAGATTAGAGCCCGGGTGCGTTAATGGCTTCAGACTAATGGAGTTTTATGCTCAGATGACATGTACAAAGCAAGTACAGATGACAAATTATAAAAGTATTTTATAACTCTTTCTACCTTGCTGTGAAGTGTATCAAGTAACAGAATTAACTAATATCAGAGGCCTACATTTTGAAATATTATAGTACAGCAAGAGAAAGAAACATTTTAAATACAAAAGACTAGGAACCAGATCCCACACAGACAACTATGTGTTTTGAGTCCCAGACCTGGCAATTTGATAAGCACTCTGAGTGGATGTATATGTGTATATGCCCAAAATCCCAAGGAAAGAGAGAGAGAAAAGATTGCAGTGTGACCATTCCCAATGAAGAATTCTTTCTGCCCTCTCTCTGTCTCTCTCTCTCTCTGTGTGTGTGTGTGTGTGTGTGTGTGTGTCTAACAACACAAACGTCATCTAAAGTGTGTGCGCACACACAAAACTGAAGAATTGGACTGCCTTCATAACCTGGTGGTTGAGGCAATAGCCAACCTTACATTTTGGTTCTCAGACACCACAGCTTGAAAAACACATCAGGCATGTTTGTATGCATGCCCCAAATTCTGACAGGATGAGACAATGGGGAAATTGTTACAGCATGACCATTCCTCATGGTAGGTGCTTTCTACCTCTCACTCTCCATCTCTTTAGGTAAGCACATGCAACCTCTGACAAAAAAAAATCAATAATAATAATAAATTGAAGATAACATTCCAATAAATTCCACCCTCTGGCAACTCAAAAAATAGTTTTTAAATGAGCTATAAATTTAATACATTTTATATCATGAAATGTGTTATTATCAAAGAAATGCAGAAAATTTAGTTAACTCATGTTTATATTTTCAAATCTATTAAAATAATTATCACAATAGTTTAAATTATTCCACAAGTATTATGCAATTCCAGTCATAGCAATAGAAATCATTTGGTTTAAGTCAAGAGTGAGAGTGAATAGATATGTTCAGATAAGAATAAACCACTACAACAAATAAATGCTTATCTGTCTTATGAAGGATTTAAAACACCAAATAATCTGTGTAAAACAAGAAATAAAAAATAGGGGAACATAGGGCACGAGACCTAGAATAAAGCATATAGATGATTGTGTATGCCAAGCATGTCTCTGAGACAGAAGGCAGAAACATCTGTTGACTCTAAGAATAAGAAGCATCTGTTGACTATAAGAATGAGTAATTCAATAAAAAATGTGATGTATGATCATTCTTTAATTCTTTCTTTTATTTATTTATTTATTTATTTATTTATTTATTGTTCTTTAATACATTCAATCTCATTATTTACTTACAAAGTGAATATTCAGACATGTGTACATTTTTCCCTAGTCTAGTTGATAATACTATAAAATTATCTTCAACATATAATACATTTCTTTGTCCCATTAATGCTTTGCCTATTTTCTTCTAAATGTCTTTCCTCAGACTCTACTCTTTCACAAACACTATATCTGATATTCACAACCATTTACTGTGTTTCTATATCCTTTAGTCAATCAGTTTCAGTCATAGTTCTCTCTTTCTTTCTTTCTTTCCTTTCTTTCTTTCTTTCTTTCTTTCTTTCTTTCTTTCTTTCTTTCTTTCTTTCTTTTTCTTTCTTTCTTTTTTCTCTTTCTTTCTTTCTTTCTTTCTTTCTTTCTTTCTTTCTTCTCTTTTTCTTTCTCTCCTTTTCTCTCTTTCATCTCTTTATTTTTAGAGAAAGACTTTGGCTATAGGGTTTGTGCAATTGCTGGAGAGACAGAGAGAGAAAAAGTGAGATATCACTTCCCACCCCGGGAGGGCATGACCATATTTCAATGCCTTCTTCTCCCAGAATTTTAGGCATGCACCCACATGCAATTGGTTGAGTTTGAAGCCACCAGGTCAGGGACTCCAACTGCAATCAGCCATGTGGGAGTCCAGTGCCTCAACCACTATGTTACTCTCTGGCTTCCACTCTTTAATTCTTTGAGAACATTATACTATTTGTACCAGTATTACCTAAAATAAAATAAATTAGAACCTTGAGGAATGAAGAAGCAAACTATCACTTATTTCTGTAAATAAAATTTAATTGAAACAGACATGCTGACTAATTTCCATATGCTCTATGACTTCTTTCATGCTAACAAAAGAGTTGATTAGTCACAAAAGAGAATTTATAATGTGCAAAACTAGAAATATATATTACCTATCACATAAAGGTAAATGAACCATGGTTTGAGGTGGAAATCAATAAAACTTTAAAAAATGATAACCTATTCTTCAATAATATAATTTTAATGCAAATTTTTAGGCAAACATTATCTTTTAGACAGATTTTAGCTATAGGGTGCACACACTCGTCATAGAAAAAGAGACAGAAAGCAAGAAATCACCCCTCAGACGTATGGTCATGCCACAATCCCTTCTCCTCCATTCTCCTCTTGGGAATGGGCATGCATGCACATGCACTTGGCATGAATTTTAAGCCACTGGGTCGAGGACTCGAACTGCAGCCAACTATGTGGGAGTCCAATGACATGAATATTACTCTATCTGCTGGTCCCAGAAAAACATTGCTTAGGAGCAGTAAATAAATACCATTCAAACCCAAATGTTTGTAAGTCAATCAAACTGTTTTTAACATTTACATGAAAAAGTTTTGGAGAATAAGTGAGAGAAAAATTAAAAAGTACAATGAAAAATTCATATTAATATATAACATGTTATAATAAAGATAAGGGTTGTGATAAAAGTTATAATGATGTAAGATTTATATTCTTCTGAATATAAACAAGAAAACTTCTTTTCTATTGTGCTTAACAAATACTATAAATCATTAGTACAAAGGACTTATCAGAGAACAACCAGGGGAGAGTAGAGAAGTGATCTGGAATGAATCCTTTCTTGGTAACATCATTGAGCCATAAGATGAGGCAACCAATATTCTCCAATGCTGAGATCCAGTTTCAATGTATTTGGTGTTACATGCAGCTGAAAACTTCTCCCAGTGCTATTAATGTAGAATCTTAATTAGGTATATCTTCATATTATATCAGGAGCTGTTTATACTCAGGATGAAACAAAGGTGTTTCATTAATTCATTTATATTCCCTTCAATATAAGAAAGATAAAGAACTTGTGAAACAGAAATCATGGATGTTTCCTTTCCCACCAGATGCAATGCAGTGTATGCAGTGCTCAGTTCAAGAGTTTCCAAACAATGAGAGAACTCACTGCCTCCTCAAGTCTGTGACATTCCTGGCTATTGAGGATTCCTTGGGGATGGTCATGGCCTGCATAGTTCTGTGCTTGTCTGTGGTCACAGTTGTGGTTTTAGCCACCTTTGTGAAGTACCGAAATACTCCCATAGTCAAGGCCAATAACCAGACTCTCAGCTTCATCCTGCTCATTTCTCTCCTCCTGTGTTTCCTTTGCTCTCTGCTCTTCATTGGCCATCCTACCACAGCCACCTGCATCCTTCAACAAGTCACATTTGCTCTTGTGTTCACGGTGACTGTTTCCACTGTTTTGGCTAAAACCATTACTGTGATTTTAGCATTCAAGACTATGAAACCTGGAAGAACAATGAGGTTCCTACTGCTATCAGGGGCTTCTAATTCTGTGTTTCATTTGTCCCCTAATCCAAGCAGTTATTTGTGGAATCTGGTTGGGAATATCTCCCCCTTTCATTGACAGAGACTCACACTCTGAGCCCAGAAACCTCATCATTGTGTGCAACAAGGGCTCAGTCACTGCCTTCTACTGTGTCCTGGGCTACCTGGGCTTCTTGGCCCTGGGGAGTTTCACCTTGGCTTTTCTGGCCAGGAACCTGCCTGACACATTCAATGAAGCCAAGTTCCTCACATTCAGCATGCTGGTGTTCTGCAGTGTCTGGATCACGTTCCTCCCTGTCTACCACAGCACCAAGGGGAAGATGATGGTGGCTGTGGAAGTTTTTTCCATCTTGGCCTCCAGTGCAGGGCTCCTAGGCTGCATCTTTGGCCCCAAGTGCTACATTCTTCTGCTAAGACCTAATAAGAACTGCTTGAAAAGTTTAAAAAAAAAAAAAAAAAAAAAAAACGAAGAGGATCCAGAGAATACTAGCATTCTGTGTCTTTTATCTCCTAAGTCCATATCACATATTTAGGTTTCAAACTATTCAAGTACTTGATTTTATATTATATTATAAAGTAATGGGAACCAGCAGTTAGCGTAATGGCTGTGTCACTGGACTCCCATGTAGTCGACCGCGGTTCACGTCCTGGACCCAGTGGCTTAGAACTCACGCCGGGCGCGTGTGCGTGCGTGCCCAAGATCCGAGAGGAGAATGGAGGAGAAGGGATTGCGGCATGACCATCCCCCCTGGGGGGTGATTTCTCGCTTTCTGTCTCTATGTCTCTCTGTGTCTGTCTGGCGAGCGCACGCGCCCTATAGCGAAAAACCTCTCAAAAAAAAAAAGTAATGAAAATCATCTACCATTGTTATTCACTTACTTTTCTTTTTTGAAAATTATTTTTAAATTTTTATTCATTATCACTTAATTTTTCCCTCTCAATCTGGTACAGGGCATTCATGAGAAAGAAAGAGAGAGGAGACAGAGAGAAGGAAAGTGAGAAAGCAAGCCACCAGGTTCAGAACTTGAAACACAGTCAGCCACATAGAGTCCAACCACCATGCCACATGCTGGCCCTATTCACCTACTTTCCAAAACAGCCATTTTGGGCTGGCAGATAGCGTGATGTTTGAGTCCCACATGATCATCCACAGTTCGAGTCTTGGCAACTTGCTTTCTCACTATCCCTTTCACTCTCTCTGTACCTCTCTGGTCAAATAAAAATAAATAAATGAAGGTAATAAAATAATTATTTAAAAAAAACACACACAGCAATTGTGTGAAAATAACTTTAGTCAGATATTAAAATGGCAACTATGAATGTTATCTCAGATTAGTTTTCTGTTTCTGACTTTATGGATTTGATTATTTTAGCTATTACTCTTCCCTTTATTGTCTTCTACAATTATTTTCTTTCTGCACATTCAATAATAGTGTGTTGGGACCAGTAGATGGCATAATGGTTATATTGCTAGAACCCCCACATAGCTGACAGCAGTTTGAGTCCTGATCTGGACAGTTTAAAAACTCATGCCAGTCATGTTTGCTTGCATCCCCAAAATCCTGAGAGGAGAATGGAGGAGAAGGTACTGTAGCTTGGCCCTTCCCCCTGTGGAGGTGATTTATTGCTTTCTGTCTCTCTCTGTCTCTGTAGCAAAAATATCTCATTAATAATAATAATAATAATAATGTGTTTTCTTTCATATTTTATTTACTGATTTGTATCCTCTGTCTCTTTTCTAGGCTGTCCTAATGTGTTTTCAAGGTATTTTTTATTTTGTTAATATCCAATTAATGGTTATATTGACTATGTACTGCTTTTTCATCTTATTTATATCTATTCTTATCCAGGTGTTTTTATTGTGCCTAGATTTAGCTTACTCTGCTCTTTTTGTTGTATGATATATAAACGAACATTGATTTGGTGTCTTTCATATTTTTTTAAGAAGTCTGTGACAAATTTAAATATCTCTCTAAGTGAATTTTTTGTAGGATCCCAAATGTTTGGTGGGGTATCTTTTCAAATTTGTCTCTGATATTTTTGTTAGTAAAAATAATAAATGATTATTAAGTAAAAATATGCATTATGTATAAAACTTTTGCCATAGGGCGGGCACCACCACTCCCAGTCATTATGTATAAAACTTTTGTATCAATAAATGTAGCTACATAATTTACCTTTTTCAATTCTTTACAATAATCCTGATTTAAATGCACTATAAATTTCTTACACAAATGAGAAAAGTAAAGATTATTTAAATCCATAATATTCATTAACAATAAACCACTGGTCCAGGCTCAGCGACAAAGGTACTATGCGCATGGCTATGTAGCTCTGAAAGCCATATGGGAAGACTCTGGGGTTGCATTCAGGTTCTACTTGATCACATCACATACATGTATGATTCTGATTGGCTGTAGGACTGTGGGAGAACTGCAGGAAGATAATACCTTTGAGGGCATCTTATTCTTTTTCATTAAAAATAAATAAATACAAAATTTAAAAAGCAAATAACACCTGATAGATACAGTGTTGTGACACAATTTTTGAATTTTAATTTTTTAAATTATTTATTTACTTTATACATTTAATCACTATACATCACTTGAAATTGAATTTATCCAACATGAATACACTTCACACCAATCCAGTTGAGAATACAAAACATGTTATCATTAAGAAATAATAATCCATTTCTGTGTCCCATAAATGCCTTGCCTTTCTATCTTTTTCCATAATTTCTTTCCTTACTTTTTTTTTTTTTTTTGGAGAGGTTTTCGCTATAGGGTGCATGTGCTCACCAGACAGACAGAGAGAGAGACATAGAGACAGAAAACAAGAAATCACTCCCCAGGGGGGATGGTCACGCCACAATCCCTTCTCCTCCATTCTCCTCTCGGGATTTTGGGCACGCACGCACACATGCCCGGCGTGAGTATTAAGCCACCGGGTCCGGGACGTGAACCGCGGTCGACTACGTGGGAGTCCAGCAACATAGCCATTATGCTAACTGCTGATTCCCTCTTTCCTTACTTTTTACATCTTCCCCCACTCCTTTCACAACTTTGTCTCCGGTATCCATAACTATTTTCAATGCTTCTATATTCTCTAATCTTTCAGTTTCCACCACAGAGTGCAGAAGGTCAGTTTTTGTTAAGTGAGATATACAATCTCTCTTTCATAGCCTAGTTTGCTTCACTGAGCAGCAAAACTTGCATTTTCATCCACTCATTTATCAAATGCCAGTCTCTTTTTTTGTGGTTGAGTAGTATCCCCTAGAGTATAAGTGCCACACATTTTCAATTTGTTCCTCTGTTTGTGGACATTTGGATTGGTTCTGTCTTAGCAATTGTGAATAATGCTGCAATAAATATAGATATGCAAGCATTTCTCCAACTGAACATTCTCCTATCCTGTGGGTAGATACCCAGGAGTGAAATTGCTAAATCATATGGTAGTTGTAGCTATAGGTCTTTGAGGAACCTCCATGTTGTTCTCCACAGTGGTTGGAGCAATTTATATTCCCACCAGCAGTATAGGAGAGTTCCCTTTTCACCACAGCCCTGCTAGCACACATCATTTATTTTTTCTTTAATCTTTGCTATTCTGATTGGGGTAAGGTGGTTTGAATCTGCATCTACATTATGATGAGGGATGTTGAACATTTTTCATATGCTCTTTGGCTTTTCACATGTCTTCCTTAGTTATTTTTCAGTTATTTTTTTCATCTTTTAGTTGGGTTGATCACTAATTTTTTTTAGGTAAGTCGCTTGAGTTTCCTGTGTATTCTGGATATTAGTCCCTTCTCCGATGTATAGTTTCCAAAAATAATCTTCCATTCCAAGAATTGTCAGTTCACACTAATTATTGTGTCTTTTGCTGTGCAGAAACTTCTTATTTGATGTAATCCATTTCTCTATTTCTGAGATTATTGCCTGTGCTTTAGAGTCTTAAGAAGTCTTTGCCTACCCCAATCTCTCCCAGAGTTTCCCGTGTTTTCCCCCACTAGTTTTATAGTTTTTGAGGTCTTGAGTTTAGATGTTTGATCCACTTTGAGTTGATTTTTGTCAATGGTGAGAGAAGTTCAGATTTATCTTTCTGCAGGTGGATAGTCCGTTTTTTCAGCACCATTTGCTAAAGAGATTTTCCTTTTCCTACTGGATCAACCGGTATCCTTGTAAAAAATCAGTTGCTGTATGTTTTGGGGTTTATTTTTTGTGGTATCTAGTCTGTTCTTTTGGCCCACATGTCTGTTTTTGTTCCAATGCTGTGTGCTGTTTAATTTTCACAGCTTTGTAATATATTTCGGGGTCAGGTAGTGAGATGCTGTCTTCCTCACTCTTTTTGTACAGGTTTTCTTTGGCAATATGAGGTCTTTTATGATTCCAGACAGTGTACAATTGGCTTTTCTAGATCTGTGAACAATATATATGGTAATTTGATAGGATTAGGTTAAATAAGTATATTAATTTGGGTAGAATTGTCATTTTGATTTTGTTAATTCTTTCAATATGGGAGTATAGAATGTCCTTCCACATTTTTTGTGTCATTTTAAATTTATTTTTAAAGATTTTCAGTTTTTCTTGAGTTCCTTGACTTCCTTGGTTAGGTTTATTCTTAGGTATCTTTTTGTGACTACATAAATGAGATTACTTTCTTCAGTTCTACCTCTATATGCTTCTTTTTCATAAATAGAAATGCTGTAGTATTTTGTAAGTTGATTTTGTATTTTGCCACCTTACTGTATTTATTTATTATTTTGAGAATTTTTTTTCATGAATACCTTTGGGTCTTCTATCTATATAATCATGTTGTCTGCAAATAGAGCTAAATTCAATTCTTCTTTCCCTATTTTGAATGTCATTTTTTATGTATTTTTATATCTGAGTTCCTACTGCAAAATATAGTAATCACTATTAAAATCATGAATTCATCGGGAACCAGCAGTTAGAGTAATGGCTATGTCACTGGACTCCCACGTAGTCGACCGCGGTTCATGTCCCGGACCCGGTGGCTTAAAACTCACGCCGGGTGCATGTGCGTGTGTGCCCAAGATCCCGAGAGGAGAATGGAGGAGAAGGGATTGCGGCGTGACCATCCCCCCTGGGGGGTGATTTCTCGCTTTCTGTCTCTATGTCTCTCTCTGTCTGTCTGGCGAGCGCACGTGCCCTATAGCAAAAATCTCTCAAAAAAACATCATGAATTCATTTCAAGGATCCTATATTTCTGCTTTTTATTATAAGCACTGATCTATAGGCATCCCATTTCCAAAATATTCTTAGGGTATTTTAAAAATAATTGATACATTATACATATTTATAGGGTTTGATGTGATATTTCACTACGTGAATGCAATGTGTAATGATCTATAGAGAATAACTGATATATACACCTCCTCCAATATTTATTGTTTGTATTGGAAACATTAAAAATTTCCTCTTTTTGCTTTTTTCAGATATATAATAAGTTATTATTAAATATTTTTACCCTAGTATGCTATAGGAAACAAGGACATGTTCCTTCTATTGGTACCTTTAAGTAATCCTGTCCTCCATTCCCTCCCCTAGTATTTCCAACCTTTGCTAATTATCACCTGATTCTTTATTTCTGTGTGATACTGGTTAGCTTGCACATATGGGTAACTCCTGTACTATTTGTCTTTCTGTGCCCACTTCACCATAGTATGGGAAAATCTCAAATTTACATACAACCACAAAAAGATCATGAATGGCTAAAGCAAACCAAGACAAACAAATATAAACAAGCAAACAAACAACAACAAGCTGTAGGAATCAAACTACAAGCACTTAATCACACTACAATGGTATGGAGAAAAGAAAGCTTGGAATTGTCAAAAAAATAAATAAAAACATTATTGATTTTTCTTCTTACTATGCTTTGTTTTCCCAATTTAAACAGTTTACTTTTTTTGAGTTGCTGATAGGTTCAGCAATTTGTTAAAATATTTTTCTTGTTTGTTTCTTTAAAAGGAAACATAAACTTTTCTTCCTTTCTGACCCCTCTTGAACTGGAAATATTTGGGAGTATTCTTATTTTGTGGTAGAAGGGTTATTTGCATAAGTTCAATAATGCTTGTTGCATTGAATCAGAAATGGGAAATACTCATTATTGGAAAGGGATTTGACTGGAATGTCATATCTGAGAATCAATCAGAAAACTATGGAACTAAGGTGGATTTCAAGTAAGCCAACAGAGGCTCTTAGAAAGATGGCCTTGCACCATAAATAGTCCTGCTTGGCAGAGAGGATTAGAGAAGATATATAAAAGAAGTTATAGCATAAAATAACCTGGACTTTTCCAGCTC
>JAKSZU010000902.1:0-30030 GCA_026018925.1 Tupaia tana | reverse complement strand
GTGACCCTCCCTCAGTGTCCCTTGCTGGCCAGAGCCTTGCAGGGGACGCTATTGCCTGCTGGCAGTCCAGGAAGGTCTAGAAGGTGGAGTCTGGGGCCTGGGGGTCTGGAAGTGGGGTGGGGGTCAGAGGTGACCCCTCCCTCAGTGTCCCTTGCTGGCCAGAGCCTTGCAGGGGACGCTATTGCCTGCTGGCAGTCCAGGAAGGTCTAGAAGGTGGAGTCTGGGGCCTGGGGGTCTGGAAGTGGGGTGGGGGTCAGAGGTGACCCTCCCTCAGTGTCCCTTGCTGGCCAGAGCCTTGCAGGGGACGCTATTGCCTGCTGGCAGTCCAGGAAGGTCTGGGGGGAGAAGGAGGGCTAGGTGTTAAAAAGAGAATGCAGGGGGGTCAAGGGAAAAGAAAAGAGAAAAAAAAATCCCGCCTTAAGGAGATTCTGGCTACCTACCTAGAAGGTGGAGTCTGGGGCCTGGGGGGTCTGGAAGTGGGGTGGGGGTCAGAGGTGACCCTCCCTCAGTGTCCCTTGCTGGCCAGAGCCTTGCAGGGGACGCTATTGCCTGCTGGCAGTCCAGGAAGGTCTAGAAGGTGGAGTCTGGGGCCTGGGGGTCTGGAAGTGGGGTGGGGGTCAGAGGTGACCCTCCCTCAGTGTCCCTTGCTGGCCAGAGCCTTGCAGGGGACGCTATTGCCTGCTGGCAGTCCAGGAAGGTCTAGAAGGTGGAGTCTGGGGCCTGGGGGTCTGGAAGTGGGGTGGGGGTCAGAGGTGACCCTCCCTCAGTGTCCCTTGCTGGCCAGAGCCTTGCAGGGGGACGCTATTGCCTGCTGGCAGTCCAGGAAGGTCTAGAAGGTGGAGTCTGGGGCCTGGGGGTCTGGAAGTGGGGTGGGGGTCAGAGGTGACCCTCCCTCAGTGTCCCTTGCTGGCCAGAGCCTTGCAGGGGACGCTATTGCCTGCTGGCAGTCCAGGAAGGTCTAGAAGGTGGAGTCTGGGGCCTGGGGGTCTGGAAGTGGGGGTGGGGGTCAGAGGTGACCCTCCCTCAGTGTCCCTTGCTGGCCAGAGCCTTGCAGGGGACGCTATTGCCTGCTGGCAGTCCAGGAAGGTCTGGGGGGAGAAGGAGGGCTAGGTGTTAAAAAGAGAATGCAGGGGGGGTCAAGGGAAAAGAAAAGAGAAAAAAAAATCCCGCCTTAAGGAGATTCTGGCTACCTACCTAGAAGGTGGAGTCTGGGGCCTGGGGGTCTGGAAGTGGGGTGGGGGTCAGAGGTGACCCTCCCTCAGTGTCCCTTGCTGGCCAGAGCCTTGCAGGGGACGCTATTGCCTGCTGGCAGTCCAGGAAGGTCTAGAAGGTGGAGTCTGGGGCCTGGGGGTCTGGAAGTGGGGTGGGGGGTCAGAGGTGACCCTCCCTCAGTGTCCCTTGCTGGCCAGAGCCTTGCAGGGGACGCTATTGCCTGCTGGCAGTCCAGGAAGGTCTAGAAGGTGGAGTCTGGGGCCTGGGGGTCTGGAAGTGGGGTGGGGGGTCAGAGGTGACCCTCCCTCAGTGTCCCTTGCTGGCCAGAGCCTTGCAGGGGACGCTATTGCCTGCTGGCAGTCCAGGAAGGTCTAGAAGGTGGAGTCTGGGGCCTGGGGGTCTGGAAGTGGGGTGGGGGTCAGAGGTGACCCTCCCTCAGTGTCCCTTGCTGGCCAGAGCCTTGCAGGGGACGCTATTGCCTGCTGGCAGTCCAGGAAGGTCTAGAAGGTGGAGTCTGGGGCCTGGGGGTCTGGAAGTGGGGTGGGGGGTCAGAGGTGACCCTCCCTCAGTGTCCCTTGCTGGCCAGAGCCTTGCAGGGGGACGCTATTGCCTGCTGGCAGTCCAGGAAGGTCTAGAAGGTGGAGTCTGGGGCCTGGGGGTCTGGAAGTGGGGTGGGGGGTCAGAGGTGACCCTCCCTCAGTGTCCCTTGCTGGCCAGAGCCTTGCAGGGGACGCTATTGCCTGCTGGCAGTCCAGGAAGGTCTAGAAGGTGGAGTCTGGGGCCTGGGGGTCTGGAAGTGGGGGTGGGGGTCAGAGGTGACCCTCCCTCAGTGTCCCTTGCTGGCCAGAGCCTTGCAGGGGACGCTATTGCCTGCTGGCAGTCCAGGAAGGTCTGGGGGGAGAAGGAGGGCTAGGTGTTAAAAAGAGAATGCAGGGGGGTCAAGGGAAAAGAAAAGAGAAAAAAAAAATCCCGCCTTAAGGAGATTCTGGCTACCTACCTAGAAGGTGGAGTCTGGGGCCTGGGGGGTCTGGAAGTGGGGTGGGGGTCAGAGGTGACCCTCCCTCAGTGTCCCTTGCTGGCCAGAGCCTTGCAGGGGACGCTATTGCCTGCTGGCAGTCCAGGAAGGTCTAGAAGGTGGAGTCTGGGGCCTGGGGGTCTGGAAGTGGGGTGGGGGGTCAGAGGTGACCCTCCCTCAGTGTCCCTTGCTGGCCAGAGCCTTGCAGGGGACGCTATTGCCTGCTGGCAGTCCAGGAAGGTCTAGAAGGTGGAGTCTGGGGCCTGGGGGGTCTGGAAGTGGGGTGGGGGTCAGAGGTGACCCTCCCTCAGTGTCCCTTGCTGGCCAGAGCCTTGCAGGGGACGCTATTGCCTGCTGGCAGTCCAGGAAGGTCTAGAAGGTGGAGTCTGGGGCCTGGGGGTCTGGAAGTGGGGTGGGGGTCAGAGGTGACCCTCCCTCAGTGTCCCTTGCTGGCCAGAGCCTTGCAGGGGACGCTATTGCCTGCTGGGGCAGTCCAGGAAGGTCTAGAAGGTGGAGTCTGGGGCCTGGGGGTCTGGAAGTGGGGTGGGGGTCAGAGGTGACCCTCCCTCAGTGTCCCTTGCTGGCCAGAGCCTTGCAGGGGACGCTATTGCCTGCTGGCAGTCCAGGAAGGTCTAGAAGGTGGAGTCTGGGGCCTGGGGGTCTGGAAGTGGGGTGGGGGTCAGAGGTGACCCTCCCTCAGTGTCCCTTGCTGGCCAGAGCCTTGCAGGGGACGCTATTGCCTGCTGGCAGTCCAGGAAGGTCTGGGGGGAGAAGGAGGGCTAGGTGTTAAAAAGAGAATGCAGGGGAGTCAAGGGAAAAGAAAAGAGAAAAAAAAATCCCGCCTTAAGGAGATTCTGGCTACCTACCTAGAAGGTGGAGTCTGGGGCCTGGGGGTCTGGAAGTGGGGTGGGGGTCAGAGGTGACCCTCCCTCAGTGTCCCTTGCTGGCCAGAGCCTTGCAGGGGACGCTATTGCCTGCTGGCAGTCCAGGAAGGTCTAGAAGGTGGAGTCTGGGGCCTGGGGGTCTGGAAGTGGGGTGGGGGTCAGAGGTGACCCTCCCTCAGTGTCCCTTGCTGGCCAGAGCCTTGCAGGGGACGCTATTGCCTGCTGGCAGTCCAGGAAGGTCTAGAAGGTGGAGTCTGGGGCCTGGGGGTCTGGAAGTGGGGTGGGGGTCAGAGGTGACCCTCCCTCAGTGTCCCTTGCTGGCCAGAGCCTTGCAGGGGACGCTATTGCCTGCTGGCAGTCCAGGAAGGTCTGGGGGGAGAAGGAGGGCTAGGTGTTAAAAAGAGAATGCAGGGGGGTCAAGGGAAAAGAAAAGAGAAAAAAAAATCCCGCCTTAAGGAGATTCTGGCTACCTACCTAGAAGGTGGAGTCTGGGGCCTGGGGGTCTGGAAGTGGGGTGGGGGGTCAGAGGTGACCCTCCCTCAGTGTCCCTTGCTGGCCAGAGCCTTGCAGGGGACGCTATTGCCTGCTGGCAGTCCAGGAAGGTCTAGAAGGTGGGAGTCTGGGGCCTGGGGGTCTGGAAGTGGGGTGGGGGTCAGAGGTGACCCTCCCTCAGTGTCCCTTGCTGGCCAGAGCCTTGCAGGGGACGCTATTGCCTGCTGGCAGTCCAGGAAGGTCTAGAAGGTGGAGTCTGGGGCCTGGGGGTCTGGAAGTGGGGTGGGGGTCAGAGGTGACCCTCCCTCAGTGTCCCTTGCTGGCCAGAGCCTTGCAGGGGACGCTATTGCCTGCTGGCAGTCCAGGAAGGTCTAGAAGGTGGAGTCTGGGGCCTGGGGGTCTGGAAGTGGGGTGGGGGTCAGAGGTGACCCTCCCTCAGTGTCCCTTGCTGGCCAGAGCCTTGCAGGGGACGCTATTGCCTGCTGGCAGTCCAGGAAGGTCTAGAAGGTGGAGTCTGGGGCCTGGGGGTCTGGAAGTGGGGTGGGGGTCAGAGGTGACCCTCCCTCAGTGTCCCTTGCTGGCCAGAGCCTTGCAGGGGACGCTATTGCCTGCTGGCAGTCCAGGAAGGTCTGGGGGGAGAAGGAGGGCTAGGTGTTAAAAAGAGAATGCAGGGGGGTCAAGGGAAAAGAAAAGAGAAAAAAAAATCCCGCCTTAAGGAGATTCTGGCTACCTACCTAGAAGGTGGAGTCTGGGGCCTGGGGGTCTGGAAGTGGGGTGGGGGTCAGAGGTGACCCTCCCTCAGTGTCCCTTGCTGGCCAGAGCCTTGCAGGGGACGCTATTGCCTGCTGGCAGTCCAGGAAGGTCTAGAAGGTGGAGTCTGGGGCCTGGGGGTCTGGAAGTGGGGTGGGGGTCAGAGGTGACCCTCCCTCAGTGTCCCTTGCTGGCCAGAGCCTTGCAGGGGACGCTATTGCCTGCTGGCAGTCCAGGAAGGTCTAGAAGGTGGAGTCTGGGGCCTGGGGGTCTGGAAGTGGGGTGGGGGTCAGAGGTGACCCTCCCTCAGTGTCCCTTGCTGGCCAGAGCCTTGCAGGGGACGCTATTGCCTGCTGGCAGTCCAGGAAGGTCTAGAAGGTGGAGTCTGGGGCCTGGGGGTCTGGAAGTGGGGTGGGGGTCAGAGGTGACCCTCCCTCAGTGTCCCTTGCTGGCCAGAGCCTTGCAGGGGACGCTATTGCCTGCTGGCAGTCCAGGAAGGTCTGGGGGGAGAAGGAGGGCTAGGTGTTAAAAAGAGAATGCAGGGGGGTCAAGGGAAAAGAAAAGAGAAAAAAAAATCCCGCCTTAAGGAGATTCTGGCTACCTACCTAGAAGGTGGAGTCTGGGGCCTGGGGGTCTGGAAGTGGGGTGGGGGTCAGAGGTGACCCTCCCTCAGTGTCCCTTGCTGGCCAGAGCCTTGCAGGGGACGCTATTGCCTGCTGGCAGTCCAGGAAGGTCTAGAAGGTGGAGTCTGGGGCCTGGGGGTCTGGAAGTGGGGTGGGGGTCAGAGGTGACCCTCCCTCAGTGTCCCTTGCTGGCCAGAGCCTTGCAGGGGACGCTATTGCCTGCTGGCAGTCCAGGAAGGTCTAGAAGGTGGAGTCTGGGGCCTGGGGGTCTGGAAGTGGGGTGGGGGTCAGAGGTGACCCTCCCTCAGTGTCCCTTGCTGGCCAGAGCCTTGCAGGGGACGCTATTGCCTGCTGGCAGTCCAGGAAGGTCTAGAAGGTGGAGTCTGGGGCCTGGGGGTCTGGAAGTGGGGTGGGGGTCAGAGGTGACCCTCCCTCAGTGTCCCTTGCTGGCCAGAGCCTTGCAGGGGACGCTATTGCCTGCTGGCAGTCCAGGAAGGTCTAGAAGGTGGAGTCTGGGGCCTGGGGGTCTGGAAGTGGGGTGGGGGTCAGAGGTGACCCTCCCTCAGTGTCCCTTGCTGGCCAGAGCCTTGCAGGGGACGCTATTGCCTGCTGGCAGTCCAGGAAGGTCTAGAAGGTGGAGTCTGGGGCCTGGGGGTCTGGAAGTGGGGTGGGGGGTCAGAGGTGACCCTCCCTCAGTGTCCCTTGCTGGCCAGAGCCTTGCAGGGGACGCTATTGCCTGCTGGCAGTCCAGGAAGGTCTGGGGGGAGAAGGAGGGCTAGGTGTTAAAAAGAGAATGCAGGGGGGTCAAGGGAAAAGAAAAGAGAAAAAAAAATCCCGCCTTAAGGAGATTCTGGCTACCTACCTAGAAGGTGGAGTCTGGGGCCTGGGGGTCTGGAAGTGGGGTGGGGGTCAGAGGTGACCCTCCCTCAGTGTCCCTTGCTGGCCAGAGCCTTGCAGGGGACGCTATTGCCTGCTGGCAGTCCAGGAAGGTCTAGAAGGTGGAGTCTGGGGCCTGGGGGTCTGGAAGTGGGGTGGGGGTCAGAGGTGACCCTCCCTCAGTGTCCCTTGCTGGCCAGAGCCTTGCAGGGGACGCTATTGCCTGCTGGCAGTCCAGGAAGGTCTAGAAGGTGGAGTCTGGGGCCTGGGGGTCTGGAAGTGGGGTGGGGGTCAGAGGTGACCCTCCCTCAGTGTCCCTTGCTGGCCAGAGCCTTGCAGGGGACGCTATTGCCTGCTGGCAGTCCAGGAAGGTCTAGAAGGTGGAGTCTGGGGCCTGGGGGTCTGGAAGTGGGGTGGGGGTCAGAGGTGACCCTCCCTCAGTGTCCCTTGCTGGCCAGAGCCTTGCAGGGGACGCTATTGCCTGCTGGCAGTCCAGGAAGGTCTAGAAGGTGGAGTCTGGGGCCTGGGGGTCTGGAAGTGGGGTGGGGGTCAGAGGTGACCCTCCCTCAGTGTCCCTTGCTGGCCAGAGCCTTGCAGGGGACGCTATTGCCTGCTGGCAGTCCAGGAAGGTCTAGAAGGTGGAGTCTGGGGCCTGGGGGTCTGGAAGTGGGGTGGGGGTCAGAGGTGACCCTCCCTCAGTGTCCCTTGCTGGCCAGAGCCTTGCAGGGGACGCTATTGCCTGCTGGCAGTCCAGGAAGGTCTAGAAGGTGGAGTCTGGGGCCTGGGGGTCTGGAAGTGGGGTGGGGGTCAGAGGTGACCCTCCCTCAGTGTCCCTTGCTGGCCAGAGCCTTGCAGGGGACGCTATTGCCTGCTGGCAGTCCAGGAAGGTCTAGAAGGTGGAGTCTGGGGCCTGGGGGTCTGGAAGTGGGGTGGGGGTCAGAGGTGACCCTCCCTCAGTGTCCCTTGCTGGCCAGAGCCTTGCAGGGGACGCTATTGCCTGCTGGCAGTCCAGGAAGGTCTAGAAGGTGGAGTCTGGGGCCTGGGGGTCTGGAAGTGGGGTGGGGGTCAGAGGTGACCCTCCCTCAGTGTCCCTTGCTGGCCAGAGCCTTGCAGGGGACGCTATTGCCTGCTGGCAGTCCAGGAAGGTCTAGAAGGTGGAGTCTGGGGCCTGGGGGTCTGGAAGTGGGGTGGGGGTCAGAGGTGGACCCTCCCTTCAGTGTCCCTTGCTGGCCAGAGCCTTGCAGGGGACGCTATTGCCTGCTGGCAGTCCAGGAAGGTCTAGAAGGTGGAGTCTGGGGCCTGGGGGTCTGGAAGTGGGGTGGGGGTCAGAGGTGACCCTCCCTCAGTGTCCCTTGCTGGCCAGAGCCTTGCAGGGGACGCTATTGCCTGCTGGCAGTCCAGGAAGGTCTGGGGGGAGAAGGAGGGCTAGGTGTTAAAAAGAGAATGCAGGGGGGTCAAGGGAAAAGAAAAGAGAAAAAAAAAATCCCGCCTTAAGGAGATTCTGGCTACCTACCTAGAAGGTGGAGTCTGGGGCCTGGGGGTCTGGAAGTGGGGTGGGGGTCAGAGGTGACCCTCCCTCAGTGTCCCTTGCTGGCCAGAGCCTTGCAGGGGACGCTATTGCCTGCTGGCAGTCCAGGAAGGTCTAGAAGGTGGAGTCTGGGGCCTGGGGGTCTGGAAGTGGGGTGGGGGTCAGAGGTGACCCTCCCTCAGTGTCCCTTGCTGGCCAGAGCCTTGCAGGGGACGCTATTGCCTGCTGGCAGTCCAGGAAGGTCTAGAAGGTGGAGTCTGGGGCCTGGGGGTCTGGAAGTGGGGTGGGGGTCAGAGGTGACCCTCCCCTCAGTGTCCCTTGCTGGCCAGAGCCTTGCAGGGGACGCTATTGCCTGCTGGCAGTCCAGGAAGGTCTAGAAGGTGGAGTCTGGGGCCTGGGGGTCTGGAAGTGGGGTGGGGGTCAGAGGTGACCCTCCCTCAGTGTCCCTTGCTGGCCAGAGCCTTGCAGGGGACGCTATTGCCTGCTGGCAGTCCAGGAAGGTCTAGAAGGTGGAGTCTGGGGCCTGGGGGTCTGGAAGTGGGGTGGGGGTCAGAGGTGACCCTCCCTCAGTGTCCCTTGCTGGCCAGAGCCTTGCAGGGGACGCTATTGCCTGCTGGCAGTCCAGGAAGGTCTAGAAGGTGGAGTCTGGGGCCTGGGGGTCTGGAAGTGGGGTGGGGGTCAGAGGTGACCCTCCCTCAGTGTCCCTTGCTGGCCAGAGCCTTGCAGGGGACGCTATTGCCTGCTGGCAGTCCAGGAAGGTCTAGAAGGTGGAGTCTGGGGCCTGGGGGTCTGGAAGTGGGGTGGGGGTCAGAGGTGACCCTCCCTCAGTGTCCCTTGCTGGCCAGAGCCTTGCAGGGGACGCTATTGCCTGCTGGCAGTCCAGGAAGGTCTAGAAGGTGGAGTCTGGGGGCCTGGGGGTCTGGAAGTGGGGTGGGGGTCAGAGGTGACCCTCCCTCAGTGTCCCTTGCTGGCCAGAGCCTTGCAGGGGACGCTATTGCCTGCTGGCAGTCCAGGAAGGTCTAGAAGGTGGAGTCTGGGGCCTGGGGGTCTGGAAGTGGGGTGGGGGTCAGAGGTGACCCTCCCTCAGTGTCCCTTGCTGGCCAGAGCCTTGCAGGGGACGCTATTGCCTGCTGGCAGTCCAGGAAGGTCTAGAAGGTGGAGTCTGGGGCCTGGGGGTCTGGAAGTGGGGTGGGGGTCAGAGGTGACCCTCCCTCAGTGTCCCTTGCTGGCCAGAGCCTTGCAGGGGACGCTATTGCCTGCTGGCAGTCCAGGAAGGTCTAGAAGGTGGAGTCTGGGGCCTGGGGGTCTGGAAGTGGGGTGGGGGTCAGAGGTGACCCTCCCTCAGTGTCCCTTGCTGGCCAGAGCCTTGCAGGGGACGCTATTGCCTGCTGGCAGTCCAGGAAGGTCTAGAAGGTGGAGTCTGGGGCCTGGGGGTCTGGAAGTGGGGTGGGGGTCAGAGGTGACCCTCCCTCAGTGTCCCTTGCTGGCCAGAGCCTTGCAGGGGACGCTATTGCCTGCTGGCAGTCCAGGAAGGTCTAGAAGGTGGAGTCTGGGGCCTGGGGGTCTGGAAGTGGGGTGGGGGTCAGAGGTGACCCTCCCTCAGTGTCCCTTGCTGGCCAGAGCCTTGCAGGGGACGCTATTGCCTGCTGGCAGTCCAGGAAGGTCTAGAAGGTGGAGTCTGGGGCCTGGGGGTCTGGAAGTGGGGTGGGGGTCAGAGGTGACCCTCCCTCAGTGTCCCTTGCTGGCCAGAGCCTTGCAGGGGACGCTATTGCCTGCTGGCAGTCCAGGAAGGTCTAGAAGGTGGAGTCTGGGGCCTGGGGGTCTGGAAGTGGGGTGGGGGTCAGAGGTGACCCTCCCTCAGTGTCCCTTGCTGGCCAGAGCCTTGCAGGGGACGCTATTGCCTGCTGGCAGTCCAGGAAGGTCTAGAAGGTGGAGTCTGGGGCCTGGGGGTCTGGAAGTGGGGTGGGGGTCAGAGGTGACCCTCCCTCAGTGTCCCTTGCTGGCCAGAGCCTTGCAGGGGACGCTATTGCCTGCTGGCAGTCCAGGAAGGTCTAGAAGGTGGAGTCTGGGGCCTGGGGGTCTGGAAGTGGGGTGGGGGTCAGAGGTGACCCTCCCTTATCCTCATTTTTCATGGTTGTTTTCTCAATCTTCTTGATGCTTTTTTCTAGGTCAGATGTTTTGTCTTCTACGTTAGATATTCGATCTTCTGCCTGGTCTAACCTACTTTTAATACTTTCAAGGGAGGTTTTGATTTCCTGTATCACATTCTTCATTCCTAGAAGTTCCATCTGGTTCTTGTTTAAGGTATCCATTTCTTCTTTCAAGTCATTGAAGGACTTCCTCATCTCCTGGAGCTCCTTGTCTCTTTTCTCTTCCATCTCAGTTAGTTTGGCCACTACAAATAATCTGAATTCCTTATCAGACATGTCCACGACGTCCATTGTATTGACTGTGGGTGATGTAGGCTTGATGATTTCCCTTGAGGGAGAGGCCTTTTGTTGGTTGCTCATATTTCTGGAGCCTCTGCGATTGTTCTTAGTCATTAGGTATTCTATATGTTTCTTCCTAACTGATTGTTAATAGTTGTACAGGCTTAGAAAATTGATGATTTCCCTTATGATTGGCCTACCTGTTGCTCACAATTACCATTAACTGTTGCCACTACCCTGGATGGCCCAAAGTCCTCACTGTCTCTAAGGACAGGTGAGCCTACAATTGACTGAATAAGCAACACCCCAAGAGCAAAGAAAAACAAACTGAAAAAAGGAAATCGCGCGCCGCGCGCTATTCAAATCACCAGAATTCAGAGTCCAAAGGCTAGTGGGAAAGTGTCAGAAGATGAGTGACAGGACCAGGTTGGTCAGGTCTGGAGCCTGAGTCCGCCTGGTGCCCGGAACTGCTGGCCGGCTCGATCCAGATTGCGGGTGGGGTGGGGTGGGAGTTCGCCTTAAAGTCCCAGACAACCAACCTGGGGTCCAAGGAGGAGAAACGGTGGGGATGCGTGGAGATTCGGAAAGGTCGGGCCTGCAGCCTCAGTCCGCCTGGTGCCCGGAACTGCTGGCCGGCTCGATCCGGATTGCGGGTGGGGTGGGGTGGGAGTTCGCCTTAAAGTCCCAGACAACCAACCTGGGGTCCAAGGAGGAGAAACGGTGGGGATGCCTTCATTTGAAATTGTTATTCTGGTCCAGCCACCAAGTGACCTTAAAAGCTTCAAGTTTTGGGTGTAGGGAGGAATAGAAGAAGGCTCTGCAACAGGCCTAGGCTGCTGATCGAGAGGTTCCATTACTTGAGCCATATGATTCAGAAGATCCAATGGTACTTGAGGTGTCAGTGATGGATAAGGGTGCTGTTTGAAGCTTTTGGAAGGGTACCATAGGTAAATCCCAGTAGAGGACCTTGGATTTGGGGGCAAGCCCTGCTGTCATCTGCAGAAAACTGTTCTCCTTTTGACAGGCATTCTGGATCTGGGCCTTAGAAATTGAACATGTCACCATGTGCTACCAAGTTACTGTGCAACCTGAACCACCCATCAAGAACTGAGTGAGTGCTTTCAGACTCCCAAATCCATTACGTTGGCTATGCGTGGCAGTATCCATCAGGAAATGAAAGTGATAGATACATGATTGGGCCTGAGCTTGTCCTGAAGGCACAAGTTACATGAAGAAGTGGCCCAAATGCTCATAGTTCCTACTCCTGCTACATTGCCTTTTCTCTCCTAATCCATCGCCTCATTAGGGGTACCCTAACATCAGTAGTTGGGGGAGAGAAGATGTGATCCTGGTTTACAGGTTCTGTAACCTGCACAATATGCAGGAACCACCCGAAAGTGGACAGAAATAGCACCATCACCCTTTTTGGGTCATTAAAGGACAGTGATGAGGGAAAGTCCTCTCAATGTATAGAACTATGGGCAGTGCATGCTCTATGGTTGTGCACTTGTTTGGAAGGAAAAGTATCCAGATGCGCAACTGAACATCTGTTTCCTGGTCTGTAGCTGATAGTTTGACCACGTGATTGAGGACGTTGAAGGAGCATAGTTGGAAAATCAGTGACAAAGCAATTTGGGGAAGAGGTTGTAGATAGACCTCTCTGAGTGGGCAGAGGATCTAAAGATATTTGTGTTCCCATATGAATGCTCATCAAAGAGTGATCTCAGCAGAGGAATACTTTAATAATCAAGTGGATAGGATGCTACATTCTTTAGATTCTATTAAGCCTCCTTCTCCAGCCACCCTTGCTATATGGTATCATGAATAACGTGGTCATAGTGGCTTGAATGGAGATTGAGCATGGGCTCAGCTATGTGGACTTCCACTCACCAAGTCTGGCCTGGATTTAGATGCTGATGAGTGCCCAATCTGCCAGCAGTGGAGACCAACATTAAGCCCCAGATAAGGCACTATTCCCCAGGTTGATCAGTTAGCTTCCTGGTGGCAGGTGATTACACTGGACCTCTTTGATCTTGGAAGGGACAATGTCTTGTCCTTCTGGGGTAGACCATCTGGATGTGGATTTGACATTCCTGTAGTCAGTGCTTCTGCCCATACTACCACCTGTGGACTTACAGAACATCTTATCCATCATAATGGTATTGCACACACCATTATGTCTGATCAAGAAACTTATGTCCCAGCCAAAGAAGTATGGCAAAAGGCTAGGTTCAGGATATTCACTGGTTTTACCATGTTCTCCATTATCCAGAACCAGCATGCTTGATAGAATGGTGATTCACAGTCACTGCACCAGCTAAACGATAGTATGTACTTTGCAGGGCTGGGACAAGGTTCTCCAGAAAATTACATGTGGTCCGAATCAGCACCCAGTGTATGGTACTGTTTCTTCCATAATCAGCATTTATAGGCATAGAAATCATGGGGTGGAAATGAAAGTGGCAGCACTCATGATTAGTAACCCACTAGCAAAAATTTTGCTTTCTTTTCCTATAACATTATGCTCTGCTGGTCTGCAGGTCTTAGTTCCTGTGAGAAGAATGCTTTCACTAGGAAACATAGCAATGATTCCATGGAACTGGAAGTTACCATTGCCATCTCGGCTCTTTGGAGACCTCGTGCCTCTGAATCACCAATCTAATTAGGCAGTTACTGTGTAGGTTACCAAGACTACCAAGAGGAAATTGGCCTACTGCTCCACAATGGAGCTAAGGGAGAGTACGTCTGAAACACAGGGAACCCCTGAAGGTGTCTCATAGTATAACCATGACCTGTGAGTAAGGTCAGTTGGAAATCACAGCCCTCAAAACAGGCAAGGCTACAAATGGTCCAGATAAAACAAAGCTCTGGGTCACCTGTTGAGGTAAAGAAACAATGACAAGCTGAGGTATTTGCTGAAGGTGAAAGCAAAGGAATACAGGATGGTTAATAGAAGTTACGTATAAACACCAGCTATGCCCAAGTGACCAGTAACTGAAAAAAAAAAGGACTGTAATTGTATGAATATTTCTACCCTTGCTTGTTAAGAATACATTTATTTGTATGTAGAGATATACAAATAGGGTTTTTATTTTTTGAAAGGTTTTTGCCATAGGGCACATACACTCGCCAGAAAGAGAGAGACAGAGAGACAGAAAATGAGAAATCGCCCCCAGGGAGTTGGCCACATCGCAATCCCTTCTCCTCCATTCTCCTCTCAGGATCTTGGACACACACGCACACGCGCCCAGTGTGATTTTAAGCCACTGGGTCCGGGACTTGAACCACGGTCGACCACATGGGAGTCTAGCGACATAGTCATTACGCCAACTGCTGGTCCCTACAAATAGTTTTAATAGATTTAAGTGCTTTTTATTTTAATTCCTCTTTATCCCATCATCATGTAACATAATTTGTATTGACTTTTTATCAGAATCTGAGTATTTGCTAATTTTACATCACACCGTTTACATTAGGGGATATTGGGAGGAGAGGGAATACTACCCAAGGACTTTTATCTCTTCTTCAGGGGAAAGGAGTGGTGCATTCCTGGTGTATGCAGGATAGTTGTTTGATGTTAGGTGGAACTATTACCTTGTTACTGTACTTACTTGGATATTGAGTATGGTTTCAGGTGATGTGGATTACGGTTGTCAAGTTAACAAGTTGTGGATAAATGTGGCTAATTTTAGGTGTCAACTTGACTGAATTAAGAGGTATCTAGAGAGGCAACAGAAGGAGGTGTGGTGGTTAAGGCGCTGGGCTCCCACGTGGTCGATCAGAGTTTGAGTCCTGGGCCTGATGACGTCCTTTCTCATTTTTCCTTTATCTCACTCTGTCTCTTTCTCTCTGGTGAACACATGTACTACAGCAAATTTAAAAAATAGTAACAATAAATAAAAATAAATAAATACATTTTTAATAAAGAAAAGGTACTTAGAGATCTGATAAAGGATTATTTCTGGGTGTGTCTGTGAGGGTATGTCAGTGGACTGAGAAGGAATCTACACTCATTGGCAGTGTTTACCAAAATTATGAGAGCTGGTTGTTTTGGACAGAGCTGCACTGGGTCTTAGCAGACTAGATGAAGCTAAAATGAAATCTCATATGCTAAATACCACATAATCAAACTGAGACTTTACAGAAGCAGACAGATCTCAAACAGATCAGTTTTTCTTTAAAACAAGCTTCAATTTACCTGAGTCATGGTAGAACCCCTACAAAAAATAACCTGATGTCACTTATGGTAACCAGTCAGCTTTCTTTCTATTGTTCTTTTTGGTTGCTCTTGTTCTGACCTTACAAAAGCCACTGTTTTACTGTATACCACATTGGGAGCTCTTGTTCTGTATTGTAGAATGGAGGCTGCCTGACTCATGAATTGCAGATACAAGAGCCAAATAGATCTATAATGAAATCTGTTGAAATTTTGTCTTTTGATACTAGGTATCTTGTTTTGTTTTGTTTTAAGAGATGTTTCATTATAGGGCATATGTGCTCACCAGAGAGACAGAGACAGACAGACAGAAAAAAGAAGAGAAATCACTCTCCAGGGGGGATGGCCACACCACAAACACTTCTCCTCCATTCTCCTCTTGGGATTTTGGGCAAGCATGCACACACACCCAGTGTGAGTTTTAAGCTACTGGGACCAGGACTCGAACTGTGGTTAACTATGTGGGAGTCCAGCAACGTAACGATTCTGCCATCTGCTGGTCCTGATAGTTTGGATCTTTGAATTGGCTGGGGGTCCTGATATAACAAGAAAGAGAGAGGGAAAGCTATTTTGTATCTCTTTCTCCTGGAGCTGGGACACTCTTCACCCTTTGGCAATCTGAATTCCATATTTTCTAGCCTGTAGGCTCCAAAACTCATATCAGCAGACCCCCAGGTTCTTAATACCATTGATTCCCTGGTTCTGAAAGTTTGAGACTTGGAATGCTCATGCTACCAGCACCCCAGGGTCTCAGCCTGTAGAGGGCCTATTGTGGGACTTTGGAGTCTCCATAACCACATGAGCAAATTCACCTAATACATCCCTCTCCTCTCTCTCTTTCTTTTGGCACACTTCTATACTATATATGTAAATACACCTTTCTCTAAATATATGTGTATATATTTAGATCCTATTGCTTATATATGTGTGTGTATAAATATATATTCCCAGTGTGTATGTGCACACACACACATATATGCATTTATGTATACACATATACATATATTTATGTAATCCCTCTCTGGAGAACCCTGACTAATCTATACCACAATGAAAGTGGAACTATTAATACATGCTACAACATGGAAGACCTTCAAAAAACATGCTAAATGAAAGGAACAAGACACAAAGTAATATAGACTGTCTGATTCTCTTTACATACAATTTTCCAAAAAGGCAAACTTGTAGAGACATAAATCTGTGGTTGCCCAAGGTTGGAGGTAGGATCAGAGACTGGTCACCAACTAGCACAATGTGGGGACACGTTTAAGAGAGAGAATCTGAGGTGTGGGGACATGCTCTGAGCAAACACCACATGCTCTTTTGGGGTTTGGCAGAACCTTGTAACTTGTCTTTCCTTGACCTTGGCTGCAGACAGAGCAAGGGTGGAAATTGCTAGGGGCGTTCCAACAGACACATCTGATGGACTTCAAGAAACATCTTGGCCCCAATTAGTAAAATCCAATCCCTGCTCTGTATCTGAAAGGTTCTTTAGCCTACTCTGGGTGTGGTGGTGTGAGAAGATCTTTAGCTCCTTCCCCACACCTTACAGCTAGTTCTTTGCATTAGAAAGGAAGATGAGATTTTCTCTTGATGGGATTACCAAGGGATATACCTGGCCTGGTGTGACTAAGCCCTCATAGATTTGTTAACTGCTTCTTATTATCTGTAACCTGGCAACCAATGTATGAAGTGTCGTAAAACATACATATGTAATGTCTCCTTGTTCTACAAATAAAGACGTCCAGTTCATCTGGGTGGCACAAGTTGCTTGGGTTACCTAGACTCAGGCTGCCTGTGTCCGTTTCTACTCTATCCCTTTGCCTCATTCTTCCCAATTCCCAGGTCCTGGTAAGATGGAGGGCTTTCTCTTTCTCGTCCTCTTTCTCTTCCTCACCAGCAGCCCCCTGATCGTGATTCAGCCAGACCCAAGCCCTGGGGCGGAAGCCGACAGCACAAGAAAATGCTGTGGCCAAGGAAATACCAAAATGATGTAAAACTGGATTGAGGTGATGGTGGTGAGGGCTTATCAGTTTACTCAAAATCTCTGAGTGGTACTCTTACAAGAGGGGACTTCTTTGCTATAAATTATACCTCAATCAAGCTGGCTTTTTTTTAAAGGCAAATAAAATGACATTTGAAAGTGAAATGGATAATTTACATTTGAGAAGAGATAAGAACACTTTAACAGAGTATAAATTTGAAAATGAAGAAGTCACAGTAATTTCTCAGTAGACCAAAGGGTAATATGGCATCAATGATCTGTAAAGTGTCATGATATTTGAGAATAAGACACTAAGTATCTTTTTATTTATTTTTAATAATGAGTCATGAATTATTTTGTTTATGGTAGGGCTGAATTTCATCTTGACATTTCCTTTCTGGCGGTCAGATGGTGGCACAGCAATAAAACATGGCATTTTTGTGAAGATCACCCACATGGGAAGGTTCTCAGTTTGAGTCTGGAAACCTTTCTTAGTGTGGGACACATGTGTCCATGATCTGGGGTTGTCTAAGGCTAGGAGTGGATCATGAATTTTAGACTCCGTTGAGGGTGCTATCTCTCTCTTTCTGTGTCTCTCTTGCTCATGGAGGAAGTAAGTAAAATGAATGGTATACATTTTAAAAATTCTTCTTTATTGTTATGCAAATCCATGATAATGTATCCTTATTTATGTATTAGCCTATAAATATCACTTTTCTAAGTATTAAAACTGTTTATAACTCCTGGCCCTCTGACTGTGTTGGCCATCTGGGTGCAATTTCAGGGCTGTGGGCCCCCTTCTCCAGGCAGGGACTCCCCTTCCAGACCCCAGTGCTAGCCAGATAGGCAAGTTTCACCATCCCTCTTGCTCTTCTCCCTTTCTCTGTCCCTTCTAATTTATTTTTCCAAAAAAAAAAAAAAAAAAAAAAAAAAAAAAAAAAAAAAAAAAAAAAAAAAAAAAAAGCTTTTCTGCCCCATTTTGTGCCTTTCTGTTCTTATTTGTCTCCTTTCCCCTCAACTAGGACAGAAAGCATCCAGGCCAGTCTACCTCTGACTTTGGCAGCCCCTCACATGGCCCCCACACACACCATGTGGTTTTCTATTTTTAACCCAATTTCATTATTTACCATTTGATTTCTTTTATTTCCTCTTTCATTCTAGTTCTTTCCTTCCCTTTTCTTTGATTTTTCTATTTCCATTTCCTACATTCTTTTTCTTTTTCTTTACTTTCCTATTTTACTGCTCAGCCCTTACCCACTTCCTAGAGAAGACTAGGTACATAGTAGCTAAACATCTGTATATCGTGAATTTTACACAATTCTTTGCACCCCACTATAGCTTTTGCAAGAAGAGTGAAATTCCACTTCTTAAATCCGTTTGCAAACTTATCCTGTGATTCCCACACTGGAGGACATAGTAGAAAGGAGAAAATAGTAACAAACGATTTCACAGTAAGGTGAATACATGAGCTCACAGCCACGGACTACCTCGGCAACAAATTAGTCAAAAGTAAACAATTACCAAATGACTAAGAATCAGAGAACACTCTCAAGGATGAGAGAATCAAGTAATACATCTCCAGCAATGGAACACTGTAACTCATCTCCAAGTAGAGAAAATTTAGAGGATATTACTGAAATGTCAGAAAAAGAATTTAGTATGGTAATAAAATTTATGGCAACAAAAGTCAATGAGATGCAAGAGAAAAGAAATGTTGAGCTCCAAGAAATGAGAAAGTCCTTCCATTATGTGAAAGAAGAATTAGACACCATAAGAAAGAAACAGAACTGTTAGATATGAAGGCTGTAATACAGTAATAAAAACTTCCCTTGAAAGTATTAAAAGCAGGTTAGACCACACAGAAGATAGAATCTTGGGATTAGAAGACAAAACTTCTGACCTAGAAAAAATAATCAAAAATACTGAGAACATGGCCAAGAAAACTGAATACTATATGAGAAATACTAGATACCATGAAATGCCCAAACATCCAAATAATTGGTATTTCAGAAGGTGAAGAAAATAGTAAGGGCATTGATAATCTATTCCATAAAATTCTTGAAGAAACTTTCCAAGTCTAGAAAAGCATTCAAATATCCAGACCCAAGAAATACAAAGAACCTCAGGTAGAATTAATCCAAGAAGATCCTCTCCACGGCACATCATAGCTATATTAGCCAAAACCACAAAGACAAGATACTAAGATTGGCGTAATGACTATTGAGTGGACTCCCATGTAGTCGACCATGATTCCAGTCCCAGACCCAGTGGCTTAAACTCACGCGGGGTGCATGTACATGTGTGCCCAATATCCTGAGAGAAGAAAGGAGGAGATGGGACCAGCAGTTAGCGTAATGGCTATGTCGCTGGACTCCCATGTAGTCGACCGCGGTTCGAATTCCAGACTCGGTGGCTTAAACTCACGCCGGGCACATGTGCGTGTGTGCCCAAGGTCCCGAGAGGAGAATGGAGGAGAAGGAATTGCGGCGTGACCATCCCCCCGGGGGGTTGATTTCTCGCTTTCTGTCTCTCTGTCTCTGTCTGGCTGGCGAGCGCACGCGCCCTATAGCAAAAACATCTCCAAAAAAAAAAAAAAAAAGAAAGAAAAGAAAGGAGGAGAAAAGATTGCGGCATGGCCACCCCCTGGGAGATGATTTCTTGCTTTCTGTCTCTCTGTCTCTCTCTGTCTTTCTGGTGAGTGCACACTCCCTATAGCAAAAACCTATTTAAAAAAAAAGAAAGAAAGAAACATCAAATCACTTACAAAGCCTCTCCCATCAGGATAACACAGGACCTCTCAGAGTATACAATCCAAACAAGGATAGAATGGGGAAATATATTCAAAGTGATAATGAGAAACAATTTCAACCAAGAATATCATACCTGGCAAGACATTCTTGGAGAAACAAAATCTGAAAGAATTTACCAACTCCAGACCAACTCTCCAAGAAATTCTAAAAGGAGTAGTATACTAAGAAAACTAAAGACAGACAGACAACAATAAAAGAACAAAAAGCAACTGAGTATATGGCCAACTTAATGGTAAGGACAAGTGTGGAAATATCAATAATAACGTTGAATGTTAATAGATTAAATTCTCCAATCAAGAGATAGACTTGCTGAATGGATTAAAAATCAGAAACCCTCTATCTGCTGTCTACATGAAACCCTCTCGTGGACAAAGACATTCATAGACTAGAAATGAAGGGCTAGAAAAAGGTATTCCATGCAACTGGAAACCAAAAAAGAGCAGGAGTCACTATACTGAGTTTGGACAAAAACCATAAGAAGAGACAAAGAAGGGCATTATATAGTAGTAAAAGGGATAATTCACCAAGGAGATATAATGCTTATAAATATCTATGCACCCAAGTCAGGAACACCCAAATATGTAAAAGAAAGGCTGCTAGATCTAAACAGAGACATAGACTGTGAAACAAAAGTTGTTGGAGATCTCAACACCCATTGTCTCCTTTAGACAGGTCAACGAGACAAAAAAAAAAAAAAAAAAAAAAAAAAGCAAAGCGATTCAGGACCTAGATGATATTATAAACCAGATGAACGTCATAGACATCTATATAGAAACACAGTAAATGGTTATGAATATCTGATATAGGGTGGGAAGAGGGTGGGTGAAGAAGTAGAGTCTGAGGAAGGACATTAAGGAGAAAAATAGAAAGGCATAGCTTTAATGGGACAAAGAAATGGGGTATTATACATTGAAGATAATTTTATAGTATTATCAACCGGACTGGGGAGAAATGTACAAGTGTTGGAAGATTCACTTTGCATGCTAAATAACATTATTGATGTATAAAAGAACTTGAAATAAAGAAAAAATAAAATGAAAAATTCAAAAGGAAGGAACCCTCACAAACTTATTCTATGAAGCCTCCATAATCTTAATACAAAAATCAGACAAGGACATAAAAAATCAAAACAAAACAAAACACTACAGACAAAATATATCAGATGAATACGGATGTAATAATTCTCAACAAAATGCTAGAAAATGAAATCTAATAGCATATTAAAGAACATATGTCATTACCAGGTTTATCTGAGGGATGAAAGGACAGTTCAATACATACAAAACAATAAGAGTAATACATCATATTAACAGAAGGAAAGATAAAAACTATATGATCATATAAATTGATGCAGAAAAAAGCTTTTGAGAAAACAGAACATGCCTTCATGACTAAGACTTTCAACAAAAACAGGTAGAAAAGGACACTTCTCAACACAAAGAGAGTCATATATGATAGACCCATAGCTAACATTATAATGAAAGGGGGAAAACTGAAACCTTCTCCATTAAAACCTCCACAGGAAAGGAAACAATAGTAAGTGAAGAGACATCCCTTCAAATGAGATAAAATATTTTCAAATTATGCTTCAAATAAAGGGTTGATAATCAGAATATACAGGAAACTCAAACAGCTCACCTTTTTTTAAAGGAATAATCCAACTTAAAAATAGACAAATGAGCTGAACAGCTAACTCTCTAAGGAGGACATAAGAATGGCCAAAAGCATAGGAAAAAATGCTCAACATCTCTTATTATAAAGGAAATACAAATCAAAACCACAATCAGATACTGTTAAACCCTAGTTACAAGGGTTGTGATTTTAAAAAATTAAAAAATAAATAAATAAATAAACTAGTGCTGGTGAGGCTATAGTGAAAAGGGAACAGAAAGGTCAGGTAGGTGTCAAAAGTCTGATTTTTTTAAAGAGGTTTTTGCCTTAGGTGCATAAATTTGCCAGACACACACACACACACACACACACACACACACACACACAGTGAGATGGAAAGTGAGAAATCATCCCACGTGGGGATAGCCACACCATAATCTCTTCTCTTACATTCTCCTCCTGGGATCTTGGGCAAGCATGTACATGTGCCAGGTGTGATTTTCAAGTCACTGGGTCCAGGACTTGAACTGCAATCAGCCATGTGGAATCCAGCAATGTAACCACTATGCTATCTGCTGGACCCCAGAAGATTGATTGATGGTAATGTAAACAGAAAGGAAAAGCGATGGACTGCAGAGTGTCTTAACAGATTCTTGTATGGCTGTAACATATACCTGAGGCTGAGTGAATCATGAAGATACAGAAGTTAAATAACTCATAATGGTGATGGCTGGAGAGTTCAAAATGTGTAACAAATGACAGAAAGCAGAACTTTCAGCAGAGAAGAGTGTGTTCTGTATCCATGTGACTTTCTCTCTGACATTCTGGTCTCATTCTATCTGCTTTTAGTCCCTCCCAAACTCAATCATATATGCTCTGTCCTAATGATATTAGGACACTCAAAGGTCTCACCACCACACACCCTGAGTCAGTTAGGTTTTCACCTAATGCCTTTACAATATATTCAGGTACCAACACATGAATTTCTGGAGAACAACCAATCACTACCTACTAAGTTCAATTCCAAAACATGAAACTTGGGAGGACAAAGAATGATCTATGCCACAACATGGGGCAAATAAAAAATAACATGAGTTCAGCAAATTATCCTTATATCCTTCTGAAAAGTTAAAGTTAGGAAGCTGGAAAAGGCAAAGTCTATTGCCAAGTCTTGGATGGATTTGTTACTACTGAACACTGTTGGGGCTGAAGGTTTAAAGAAAATAAGGGCAGAGTTCTCCATGTCTTTTGGCTTGGGATGATGTCACCTGAGTAGTTGTCATCTCCCACTGTAACAACTTGGGTGGGGCAATATCATCAGAAACATTGTTCAAGGCCAATCAGTTGGCCTTCCTAGCTGATTATGCACACTGGGGAGGAATTAGGATTTTCAGGGAGCCCTAGCCTATGTATTTGTGGTACTATTTAAAGTATGATTTTGCATTTATTAGCCCTATTGATGGTTTTACATAAATCTAAAATGTCCTTGGGATCTGCTGGGTTACATCTTGCAAAGTACTTACTCCACTGCCTCATGATCTATGTGGCCTGCATATTCCTTCAATAACCTATGGAGATTTTAAACAAAAGCATAAGATTAGATTAAGGTGATCTTGTGTAGATATTTTCCCCTATGAATCTTGGCTTTGGCCCCAAGAATATGTGTAGGATCACTAGCACATAAGTACAAAAGTGGGAAATCTCTTGGGCCTGCTTCTCTATGTTTATCCTTAACAGTAAAGAGTGGTATTCTGACTAGCATAGGCAACGTTTCTAAGATAGTCATTTATGGTAGGAAGTCTCTAGTTTTGATGGCAGATGGTATGTAACCCATTTTAATGGGTTGAGCAAGATCTTGGCTCAACTGGGCATTTCCAACCAGGGGGTGCTTTCTCCCCCTCTCTCTTTCTGTCTCTCTCTGGTGACTGTACACATCCTCTGGCAATTGGAAAAAAAAAGTGACACCAAAAGTTGATTTTTTAAAGAATTATTTATTTATTATTGCTATTTAATTTGACCAGAGCAAGACAGAAAGAGAGAGAAATGGAAAATGAGAAAGTGAGCTGCCAGGTCTGGGGCTCAAACCACTCCATGTGGGAGTCCAGAACCTCAACCACCATGCCATCTGCTGGTCCCAAATGCTTACTTTCTAAAGAGATAAAAACTGACAGATCTTTACTAGATTAATGAGAGAGAGAGAGAGAGAGAGAGAGAGAGAGAGAGAGAGAGAGACTGAAGTTATCGCACACAAAAATAAAAGGACTATTATTACTACTAATTTTACAGAAATATAATGCATAGAATATAATAATACAGCAACAAGTTGGATAACCTAGATGAAATGGACCAATTTCTAGAAGTACACAAAGAACTAAAATTGAACTATGAAGAAATAGAAAATCTAATTAGACCTATGACTAGTGGAGATTTAATCACTAATCAAAACCCTCTAACAAAGAAAAACCCAGGACTAGATGGCTTCAGTGGTAAAAAAGACCAAATATTTTTAAAATAATTAAAAACTCTTTTCAAAGTCTTCCACATAACTGAAGAATAGGGAATACTTCCTAATTCAGTCTATGAGGCCAATGTCAACCTGATAGCAAAGTCAGGGACAACACTACAAGAAAAAAAAATCTATTGAGAAATTATCCTTGATAAAACTGATGCATAGGGACCAGCAGATTGTATTATCGTTAAGTTGCTGAACTCCTACATAGTTGACCACAGTTCAAGTCCCAGACCGAGCAGCTTAAAACTCATGCTGGGTGCATGTGAGTGCATACCAGAAATCCCAAGAGGAGAATGGAGAAAGACTGCTGTGTGGGTATCCCCCAGGAAGTGATTTCTTGCTTTCTGTTTCTGTCTCTTTCTTCATCTCTCTAGGACCTCAAGTGCCCTATAGCAAAAATCTCTCTCTAACAAAAAAAAAAAAAAAAAAAAAAAAAAAAAAAAAATGCAGGTACCAGCAGTTAGCATAATGGCTATGTCGCTGGACTCCCATGTAGTCGACCGTGGTTCACGTCCAAGGCCCGGTGGCTTAAAACTCACGCCAGACATGTGTGCGTGCGTGCCCAAGATCCCGAGAGGAGAACGAAGGAGAAGGGATTGTAGCATGGCCATCCCCCCGGGGGGGGGGGGTGATTTTTCACTTTCTGTCTCTCTGTCTCTCTCTGTCTGTCTGGCGAGCGCACGTGTCTTATAGCAAAAAACTCTAAAAAAATGCATAAGTTCTTACCAAAATAGTATCAAACAAAATCAATATCATATTAAATGTATTATAAGTCTAGCATCTGTTCCTAGAATATAGAAATAGTTTAGCATGAAAATAATCACTGTGCTACACGATGTTAATAGAAAGAAGGGGATTATTTGTGAAAATTCAACATTGTTTTAACATTAAACACACACAAACATACACAAACAATCAATTAGGGATAGGAGAAATTTATTTAGCATGATAAACACTGCATATGAAAAACCCACAGTGGGCTGGCAACCTGACCTGGTGGTTAAGGTAGCCAGATTTCAGGCTGACTGCATGATTTGAGTCCACAACCCAGCAGCTTGAGAAACAGGCTGAGTGCATATACATGTAGGCCCACAATCCTAGGAAAAGGGAGAGGTAGAATAGAAGAAATTGCAGTGTGACCATTCTCCATAGGAGGGTGCTTTGTCTTCTCCCATTCTCTCATGGTGAGTGCACATGCCCTCTAGGAGAAACACACACACACACACACACACACACACACACACAACACACAAATAAGTCCTAAGAATTCAAATTATCTTTACTTCTTTGAACACATTCTGAAACAAGTTTGTGCTTCCACCATGTGAGTAAGACAACTTGAGATATTCAAAGCAACGTGAGTTAAGTGTGTGGAGGACTGACAGGTTTCCTCCTAACATATATATGGCAAGGATGCCCATGTTCATCACTTACTCAACATAGCACTGTAAGTTCTAGCTAGAAAAATGAGGCAAGTAAAGGAAATAAAGGCAACTAAGTTGAAAAATAAATAAAATTATCTGTGTTTACCCAGTTCTATGGTGTAATATATAGAAAACCCTCAAGACTCCACAGGAGGAACAAAATTGTTAGATATAATAAATGAATACAACAATGTTGCAGTATACAAAACTAACACATAAAACTCAGTTACACTTCTATATACTAATAATAAATAATTCAATAGGAAAATGAATAGACAATTACATTTACAAAAATATCAGAAAGTAAAAATTTAAGATGAAATTTAATCCAGAAGGCAAATGATCTATACACTGAAACTGACAAAATGGTGCTGAATGAAATATAGGAGGACATAAATTAAAAAAAAAGAAAAGATATCTCATGTTTATGGACATAGATTAGAAGATTTACTATTGTTAAGATGCCATTCTGCCATTCTGTCCAAAGTAATCTGTTATCCTTTTTTTTTTTTTTTTTTTTTTTTTTTTTTTTTTGAGGGGTTTTCACTGTAGGAGGCATGCGCTCACCAGAAAGACAGAAAGCAAGAAATCACCCCCCGGGGGGGTGGCCATGCCACAGTCCCTTCTCTCCTTTCTCCTCTTGTGATCTTGGGCACATACAAACACACACACACACACACACACACACACACACACACACACACACACCTGGTGTGAGTTTAAGCCACAGGGTCTGTGACTTGAACCGCAGTCCACTACATGGGAGTCCAGTGACATAGCCACTATGCTAACTGCTGGTCCAACTGTCCAAAGTAATATACAGATCAAAAGCAATCCCCTTCAAAATTTTGATGGCCATTTTTCTGCAGATATTAGAAAAAGATACAAAATTCTAAAATTTACATGGGAAGTCAAAAACCCAACATACCAAAACAATCTTGAAAAACAACGAAGATGGAAGCTCACAGTTCCTGATTTTAAACCTTAATGGAAAACAAAGTAATCAAAATAAGAATGATACTAGTATAAGAACAGGTATTGAGGCCAATAGCTTAGAATAAGAGCCCCGAAATAAGTGCTCATATATTTGGTCAAATGATTCTCAACAACAGACACAAGGTCATTCAATGGAGAAAGGAAAGTCTCTTCAACAAATGGTGCTGGAAAAAATTGAGTATCTACTTGTAAAAGAATGAAGTTGGACCAACATCTTACATCATATGCAAAATTAATTCAAAAATGAGTCAAAGACTTAAACTTATGAGCTAAAACTATAACAGACTTGAAAGATTCATCTTTGGATATTACACTATAACACAAGCAGAAAAAGAAAGGAAAAATAAACTAAAATGAATCAAAATTTAAAACACAGAATTTGCACAAAAGACAACCTACAAAAGGAGACTCCCACATGACCAACAGTGGTTTGAGTCCTGGACCTGGAGGCTTGCTTTCTCACTTTCTCTCTCTCTCTCTCTCTCTCTCTCTCTCTCTCTCTCTCTCTCTCTCTCTCCCTCTCTGGTCAAATTTAAATAGGCTATATTGAATGCGGGTGGTGAGTGTTATGCTTTGAGTGTATCCCCAAAATTCATGTGTTGAGATATGGTGAGCCATTTTAAACGGATTATGGCAACATAGTCTAATTATGATGTTAGAAGTGTGAACTTTGGGAGGACATTAGGTTCAGCACAGAGTACTTGAGATTGACTCCTGGTAGACTTTATAGGGAGGGAGATATGCGAGTACAGAAATGGACACAGTGCACACTTGCTGTCTCACGATATGATGCCTGAGCTGCCCTAGGACTCTGTAGAGAAGCCTCCATTAGCAAGAAAACCCTTCCTTGGGGACTTCCAAACTGTGAATTGAATAAACCTCTGTTCTTTTTTTTTTTTTTTTTTTTTTTTTTTTTTTAGAGGTTTTTGCTATAGGGCACGTGCGCTTGCCAAAAAGACAGAGAGAGACAGAGAGACAGAAAGCGAGAAATCACCCCCCAGGGAGGATGGCCACACCACAATCTCTTCTCCTATATTCTCCTCTTGGGATCTTGGGCACGCATGCATATGCACCCAGCATGTGTTTAAGTCACTGGGTCCAGGACTCGAACCGCCATTGACTACATGTGAGTCCAACGACATAGCCATTATGCTAACTGCTGGTCCCAATAAACCTCTGTTCTTAACATTCACCCAGTTTCAGGTACTTAGTTATTAAGCAACTGAGGACAGACTAGAGCAGTGAGAATGAGGAGCAATGGGGACTCTCACACTGGTGGGGAGAAAGCACTCCTCAAGGGGGCGTGGGCATGCTGCAACTCCCTCTCCTCTATATTCCCACTTCATCTGGATTTTGTAAAACAGTTCAACAATTTCCAAATACTTTGAACATAGACTGGCCACAATATCCAGCCATTTCACTCTTAATGTGGAATAAAATACAATTTCCTAGAGAAATTATACCTTATGTCTTACAAATGCTGGTACATGAATTTTCATGTGTAGTTTAGTCTTTTTTAAGTCTATTTTTTTTTATTTCACCAGAGAAAGAAAGGGAGAGGAGAGAGAGATATACAGGTACCCTTGACAGAATTTCCTCAAACTGCAATCCTCTCCGCTCCCTCCACTCCTGCCACAAAACTTCCATCCAGTCAGGATGACAGAAGCATCTGTGCTAGCTGTCTTCAGGGACACCCAGGATATGAACCCAAGGAGTTCTCACATGGCTCCAGGATCATGCAATGGTATCCTCCCGCCTACACCACTGTGGCTGGGACTCTGAGTTTTATTTTTAATAGACAATACTCAAATTAATACAAATACTCATCAAGAGAGGGATGGATTTATAAATTTTGGCATCTTCATACCTTGTCCATGGAAAGTGGTCCCTGGAGATCTGACTGCAGTGTCCATGAGGTTCTGGGAGTCCCAGGTCTTAGCAATGTGCTGTCCCCACTGCTTTTTTTTTTTTTTTTTTTTTTTTTTTTTTTGAGAGGTTTTTGCTATAGGATGTGTGTGCTTGCCAGACAGAGAGAAACAGAGAGATAGAAAGTGAGAAATCACCCCCCCAGAGGAGGTGGCCACGACGCAATCCCTTCTCCTCCATTCTCCTCTCAGGATCTTTGGCACGCACGCACACGCGCCCGGTGTAAGGTTAAGCCACCAGTTCTAGGACTCGAACCGTGATCAGCTACATGGGAGTCCAACAACATAGCCATTATACTAACTGCTGATCCCACTCCCCACTGTTCTAAATCTCCCTTACACCTCCATGGCCCAGGAACCTCACAAGAATAAGAAGCAAGAAGAGTTGTTGCCACTTGCCAAGAATGCAACCAGTGTCAAGCACCTCTGCCATATGCCATTCCTTTTTGGCCTCATTTAGCATTCATATCTACTATGACAGCCCCATTTTATAAAAGAGAAAGTTAAGGTGCAGAGCAGAAAGGGGGCGTTAGAGTCAGAAACTAAACCCAGACATGTCTGCTCCAAGTCTCAGACAGCTCTTCCTCCATAGGTATTCCCTGACCCAGGTGAGCACAGGGGTCATCTGCAAGTCATTGTCAAGTTTATTCCAGCAGAGCTACCACTGTGGCCATAGGTTGGGTCTCGACACTGCATCTGATCAGCCTGCTCTTCCAGGAGTGACCAGTCTGCGTGGGTGCACCTCACCATGGTGAGTACCCAAGCCATCACTGGCAACAGGTAGAACACCACTGGTCTGGCCACAGTCCCTTTGGTGCCCAATTGTCAGAGGTGCCTCCAGAGAATTTTTCTGTGTCCTATTCTGAAGACACAGATTGACCTCTGCCCTCAGCAATCAGAGGGTACTGCTATAACAGAATACTACAGACTGGGTAATTTATGAAAAACAGCTTATTTAGCTCACAATTCTGGAGGCTGAGAAATCTGTTTGCTGGTCTGTGCTACATATTATATATATATTTTCAGAGACATGAGTATGAAAGATGTCTTTAAGATATCTAGTTGCCTGAAAGAATGAGGATTCTAGGGTTGGCTCAGTGGCACCTCCATAACATGGTAACATGAGACTGGATCTGTGAGACAGGTCTGCTTTAGCCAGCCTGACTCCATCTTCTTAACTGAAATTGTCTTTCTCTCAGTCTGATATTCTGTTAGAGCTCTCTCCTTAGAAACTCCAAGGTGATGAACTGTCAACCTGGAGCTTGAAAATGAGGAACATTCTCCTCCAGGGAACCCGAACTCTTGTCTTAAAGACTGCCTGATCTCCCCAACACTGGCTAAAAATTACCCTGACTATGCTTTTATAAACAGAGCCACTAGCCTTATAGCATCTCCTTTTCCCTATAAAATCATATGTAAACTGATTTAACAGTTGAAGACATTCATCCAATTCTTCCCAATGTGGGCAGAGTGTAATAAATTCTTCTTTCTCCTCTTACCAACAGCTATGCCTTTCGGAGCAGTAAAGGGTCAGACCTGCTTTGGGTGTCTGGACTAGGCATAGGTCCACTTTATCCAGCCACATATTCACGTAGAAGGTCTTGGGTTCATTTCAGTTCATGGGATCCTGGTTGACACATGCACCCAGTATCAGCCACCTCTGCCCCATGCCATTCCTTTTAGCCTCATTTAACATTCATGTCTATGATGGTTCCATTTTATAAATGACAAAACTGAGGTGTGGAAGCAAGCAAAGCTAGTGTGGCAGGAGAGCGATCACAACAGAACGGCAATCAGATTCTAGAACACCTCTGTCTGCTTGCTCCTGAACATTGAGGCTTAACTTCAAGAATTTGAAAGAAACACGCCATTCATCAGATGACAAGAAATCACCGTCGGATCACGAGAAATATGGGAAAACGAGAAAATACCTCTCCTCCAATGGAAAAGAGTAACTCTCCTTCATCCACAAGCAGTTCGGTGAAAGTCATGGAAATGTCTGACAAGGAATTTAGAACATTCGTAATGTCGAAGCTAACAGAGATAGAAGAAAAGAGAGATAATGAACTGCTAAAGAGAAAGGAGAAAGAAGTTGCCGAGTTCCAGGAGATGAGGAAATTCTTGCAAGATCTAAAAGAGGAATTACACGCTTTACAAAAGACTCAAACGGAACTGCTAGAGATGAAGTCTATAATACAAGAAGTCAAAATCTCCCTTGAAAGTATTAAAAGCAGACTAGATCATTCAGAAAATAGAATCTCAGATGTAGAAGAGAAAATGGCTGGCTTAGAAAAGTCTACCACGAAGACTGAGAAAATGGCTCAAAAATTTGAGAATGATATGCGAGAAGTACTGGATACCATCAAACGTCCAAATATCCGGATAATTGGCATTCCAGAAGGTGAAGAGGCCCATAAGGGCATTGATAATCTATTCCATGAAATCCTGCAAGAAAACTTTCCAAACCTAGAGAGGCATTCGAAGATCCAGTCCCAGGAAATACAAAGGACCCCAAATAGAATCAACCCAAGAAGATCTTCTCCAAGACACATTATAGCCAGGTTGACCAAAACCGCAGACAAAGACAAGATACTAAGATTGGCAAGAGAGAAACATCAAGTTACCTACAAAGGACATCCCATCAGGCTAACAGCAGATCTCTCATCGGAAACAATGCGAGCGAGGAGAGAATGGGAAAATATATTCAAAGTGTTACGAGAGAAGCAATTTCAGCCAAGAATAC
>JAKSZU010000901.1:0-30135 GCA_026018925.1 Tupaia tana | reverse complement strand
AACCCGCCTTAAGTAGATCCTGGCTACCTACCTAGAAGGTGGAGTCTGGGGCCTGGGGGTCTGGAAGTGGGGTGGGGGATCAGAGGTGACCCTCCCTCAGTGTCCCTTGCTGGCCAGAGGCTTGCAGGACACGCTATTGCCTGCTGGCAGTCCAGGAAGGTCTGGGGGGAGAAGGAGGGCTAGGTGTTAAAAAGAGAATGCAGGGGGGTCAAGGGAAAAGAAAAGAGAAAAAAAAAAACCCGCCTTAAGTAGATCCTGGCTACCTACCTAGAAGGTGGAGTCTGGGGCCTGGGGGTCTGGAAGTGGGGTGGGGGTCAGAGGTGACCCTCCCTCAGTGTCCCTTGCTGGCCAGAGGCTTGCAGGACACGCTATTGCCTGCTGGCAGTCCAGGAAGTTCTGGGGGGAGAAGGAGGGCTAGGTGTTAAAAAGAGAATGCAGGGGGGGTCAAGGGAAAAGAAAAGAGAAAAAAAAAAAACCCGCCTTAAGTAGAACCTGGCTACCTACCTAGAAGGTGGAGTCTGGGGCCTGGGGGTCTGGAAGTGGGGGTGGGGGTCAGAGGTGACCCTCCCTCAGTGTCCCTTGCTGGCCAGAGGCTTGCAGGACACGCTATTGCCTGCTGGCAGTCCAGGAAGGTCTGGGGGGAGAAGGAGGGCTAGGTGTTAAAAAGAGAATGCAGGGGGGTCAAGGGAAAAGAAAAGAGAAAAAAAAAAACCCCGCCTTAAGTAGATCCTGGCTACCTACCTAGAAGGTGGAGTCTGGGGCCTGGGGGTCTGGAAGTGGGGGTGGGGGTCAGAGGGTGACCCTCCCTCAGTGTCCCTTGCTGGCCAGAGGCTTGCAGGACACGCTATTGCCTGCTGGCAGTCCAGGAAGGTCTGGGGGGAGAAGGAGGGCTAGGTGTTAAAAAGAGAATGCAGGGGGGTCAAGGGAAAAGAAAAGAGAAAAAAAAAAAATACCCGCCTTAAGTAGATCCTGGCTACCTACCTAGAAGGTGGAGTCTGGGGCCCTGGGGGTCTGGAAGTGGGGTGGGGCTCAGAGGTGACCCTCCCTCAGTGTCCCTTGCTGGCCAGAGGCTTGCAGGACACGCTATTGCCTGCTGGCAGTCCAGGAAGGTCTGGGGGGAGAAGGAGGGCTAGGTGTTAAAAAGAGAATGCAGGGGGGTCAAGGGAAAAGAAAAGAGAAAAGAAAAAAAACCCGCCTTAAGTAGATCCTGGCTACCTACCTAGAAGGTGGAGTCTGGGGCCTGGGGGTCTGGAAGTGGGGTGGGGGTCAGAGGTGACCCTCCCTCAGTGTCCCTTGCTGGCCAGAGGCTTGCAGGACACGCTATTGCCTGCTGGCAGTCCAGGAAGGTCTGGGGGGAGAAGGAGGGCTAGGTGTTAAAAAGAGAATGCAGGGGGGGTCAAGGGAAAAGAAAAGAGAAAAAAAAAAAAACCCGCCTTAAGTAGATCCTGGCTACCTACCTAGAAGGTGGAGGTCTGGGGCCTGGGGGTCTGGAAGTGGGGTGGGGGTCAGAGGTGACCCTCCCTCAGTGTCCCTTGCTGGCCAGAGGCTTGCAGGACACGCTATTGCCTGCTGGCAGTCCAGGAAGGTCTGGGGGGAGAAGGAGGGCTAGGTGTTAAAAAGAGAATGCAGGGGGGTCAAGGGAAAAGAAAAGAGAAAAAAAAAAAAACCCGCCTTAAGTAGATCCTGGCTACCTACCTAGAAGGTGGAGTCTGGGGCCTGGGGGTCTGGAAGTGGGGTGGGGGTCAGAGGTGACCCTCCCTCAGTGTCCCTTGCTGGCCAGAGACTTGCAGGACACGCTATTGCCTGCTGGCAGTCCAGGAAGGTCTGGGGGGAGAAGGAGGGCTAGGTGTTAAAAAGAGAATGCAGGGGGGTCAAGGGAAAAGAAAAGAGAAAAAAAAAAACCCGCCTTAAGTAGATCCTGGCTACCTACCTAGAAGGTGGAGTCTGGGGCCTGGGGGTCTGGAAGTGGGGTGGGGGTCAGAGGTGACCCTCCCTCAGTGTCCCTTGCTGGCCAGAGGCTTGCAGGACACGCTATTGCCTGCTGGCAGTCCAGGAAGGTCTGGGGGGAGAAGGAGGGCTAGGTGTTAAAAAGAGAATGCAGGGGGGGTCAAGGGAAAAGAAAAGAGAAAAAAAAAACCCGCCTTAAGTAGATCCTGGCTACCTACCTAGAAGGTGGAGTCTGGGGCCTGGGGGTCTGGAAGTGGGGTGGGGGTCAGAGGTGACCCTCCCTCAGTGTCCCTTGCTGGCCAGAGGCTTGCAGGACACGCTTTGCCTGCTGGCAGTCCAGGAAGGTCTGGGGGGAGAAGGAGGGCTAGGTGTTAAAAAGAGAATGCAGGGGGGTCAAGGGAAAAGAAAAGAGAAAAAAAAAAACGCGCCTTAAGTAGATCCTGGCTACCTACCTAGAAGGTGGAGTCTGGGGCCTGGGGGTCTGGAAGTGGGGTGGGGGTCAGAGGTGACCCTCCCTCAGTGTCCCTTGCTGGCCAGAGGCCTGCAGGACACGCTATTGCCTGCTGGCAGTCCAGGAAGATCTGGGGGGAGAAGGAGGGCTAGGTGTTAAAAAGAGAATGCAGGGGGGTCAAGGGAAAAGAAAAGAGAAAAAAAAAACCCGCCTTAAGTAGATCCTGGCTACCTACCTAGAAGGTGGAGTCTGGGGCCTGGGGGTCTGGAAGTGGGGTGGGGGTCAGAGGTGACCCTCCCTCAGTGTCCCTTGCTGGCCAGAGGCTTGCAGGACACGCTATTGCCTGCTGGCAGTCCAGGAAGGTCTGGGGGGAGAAGGAGGGCTAGGTGTTAAAAAGAGAATGCAGGGGGGTCAAGGGAAAAGAAAAGAGAAAAAAAAAAACCCGCCTTAAGTAGATCCTGGCTACCTACCTAGAAGGTGGAGTCTGGGGCCTGGGGGTCTGGAAGTGGGGTGGGGGGTCAGAGGTGACCCTCCCTCAGTGTCCCTTGCTGGCCAGAGGCTTGCAGGACACGCTATTGCCTGCTGGCAGTCCAGGAAGGTCTGGGGGGGAGAAGGAGGGCTAGGTGTTTAAAAGAGAATGCAGGGGGGGTCAAGGGAAAAGAAAAGAGAAAAAAAAAAAAAACCCCGCCTTAAGTAGATCCTGGCTACCTACCTAGAAGGTGGAGTCTGGGGCCTGGGGGTCTGGAAGTGGGGTGGGGGTCAGAGGTGACCCTCCCTCAGTGTCCCTTGCTGGCCAGAGGCTTGCAGGACACGCTATTGCCTGCGGGCAGTCCAGGAAGGTCTGGGGGGAGAAGGAGGGCTAGGTGTTAAAAAGAGAATGCAGGGGGGTCAAGGGAAAAGAAAAGAGAAAAAAAAAACCCGCCCTTAAGTAGATCCTGGCTACCTACCTAGAAGGTGGAGTCTGGGGGCCTGGGGGTCTGGAAGTGGGGTGGGGGTCAGAGGTGACCCTCCCTCAGTGTCCCTTGCTGGCCAGAGGCTTGCAGGACACGCTATTGCCTGCTGGCAGTCCAGGAAGGTCTGGGGGGGAGAAGGAGGGCTAGGTGTTAAAAAGAGAATGCAGGGGGGTCAAGGGAAAAGAAAAGAGAAAAAAAAAAAAACCCGCCTTAAGTAGATCCTGGCTACATACCTAGAAGGTGGAGTCTGGGGCCTGGGGGTCTGGAAGTGGGGTGGGGGTCAGAGGTGACCCTCCCTCAGTGTCCCTTGCTGGCCAGAGGCTTGCAGGACACGCTATTGCCTGCTGGCAGTCCAGGAAGGTCTGGGGGGGAAGGAGGGCTAGGTGTTAAAAAGAGAATGCAGGGGGGTCAAGGGAAAAGAAAAGAGAAAAAAAAAAAACCCGCCTTAAGTAGATCCTGGCTACCTACCTAGAAGGTGGAGTCTGGGGCCTGGGGGTCTGGAAGTGGGGTGGGGGTCAGAGGTGACCCTCCCTCAGTGTCCCTTGCTGGCCAGAGGCTTGCAGGACACGCTTTGCCTGCTGGCAGTCCAGGAAGGTCTGGGGGGAGAAGGAGGGCTAGGTGTTAAAAAGAGAATGCAGGGGGGTCAAGGGAAAAGAAAAGAGAAAAAAAAAAAAAACCCGCCTTAAGTAGATCCTGGCTACCTACCTAGAAGGTGGAGTCTGGGGCCTGGGGGTCTGGAAGTGGGGTGGGGGTCAGAGGTGACCCTCCCTCAGTGTCCCTTGCTGGCCAGAGGCTTGCAGGACACGCTATTGCCTGCTGGCAGTCCAGGAAGGTCTGGGGGGGAGAAGGAGGGCTAGGTGTTAAAAAGAGAATGCAGGGGGGGTCAAGGGAAAAGAAAAGAGAAAAAAAAAACCCGCCTTAAGTAGATCCTGGCTACCTACCTAGAAGGTGGAGTCTGGGGCCTGGGGGTCTGGAAGTGGGGTGGGGGTCAGAGGTGACCCTCCCTCAGTGTCCCTTGCTGGCCAGAGGCTTGCAGGACACGCTATTGCCTGCTGGCAGTCCAGGAGGGTCTGGGGGGGAGAAGGAGGGCTAGGTGTTAAAAAGAGAATGCAGGGGGGTCAAGGGAAAAGAAAAGAGAAAAAAAAAAACCCGCCTTAAGTAGATCCTGGCTACCTACCTAGAAGGTGGAGTCCTGGGGCCTGGGGGTCTGGAAGTGGGGTGGGGGGTCAGAGGTGACCCTCCCTCAGTGTCCCTTGCTGGCCAGAGGCTTGCAGGACACGCTATTGCCTGCTGGCAGTCCAGGAAGGTCTGGGGGGGAGAAGGAGGGCTAGGTGTTAAAAAGAGAATGCAGGGGGGTCAAGGGAAAAGAAAAGAGAAAAAAAAAATCCCGCCATAAGTAGATCCTGGCTACCTACCTAGAAGGTGGAGTCTGGGGCCTGGGGGTCTGGAAGTGGGGTGGGGGGTCAGAAGTGACCCTCCCTCAGTGTCCCTTGCTGGCCAGAGGCTTGCACGACACGCTATTGCCTGCTGGCAGTCCAGGAAGGTCTGGGGGGAGAAGGAGGGCTAGGTGTTAAAAAGAGAATGCAGGGGGGGTCAAGGGAAAAGAAAAGAGAAAAAAAAAAACCCGCCTTAAGTAGATCCTCGGCTACCTACCTAGAAGGTGGAGTCTGGGGCCTGGGGGTCTGGAAGTGGGGGTGGGGGTCAGAGGTGACCCTCCCTCAGTGTCCCTTGCTGGCCAGAGGCTTGCAGGACACGCTATTGCCTGCTGGCAGTCCAGGAAGGTCTGGGGGGAGAAGGAGGGCTAGGTGTTAAAAAGAGAATGCAGGGGGGTCAAGGGAAAAGAAAAGAGAAAAAAAAAAACCCGCCTTAAGTAGATCCTGGCTACCTACCTAGAAGGTGGAGTCTGGGGCCTGGGGGTCTGGAAGTGGGGTGGGGGTCAGAGGTGACCCTCCCTCAGTGTCCCCTTGCTGGCCAGAGGCTTGCAGGACACGCTATTGCCTGCTGGCAGTCCAGGAAGGTCTGGGGGGAGAAGGAGGGGCTAGGTGTTAAAAAGAGAATGCAGGGGGGTCAAGGGAAAAGAAAAGAGAAAAAAAAAACCCGCCTTAAGTAGAACCTGGCTACCTACCTAGAAGGTGGAGTCTGGGGCCTGGGGGTCTGGAAGTGGGGTGGGGGGTCAGAGGTGACCCTCCCTCAGTGTCCCTTGCTGGCCAGAGGCTTGCAGGACACGCTATTGCCTGCTGACAGTCCAGGAAGGTCTGGGGGGAGAAGGAGGGCTAGGTGTTAAAAAGAGAATGCAGGGGGGTCAAGGGAAAAGAAAAGAGAAAAAAAAAAAACCCGCCTTAAGTAGATCCTGGCTACCTACCTAGAAGGTGGAGTCTGGGGCCTGGGGGTCTGGAAGTGGGGTGGGGGTCAGAGGTGACCCTCCCTCAGTGTCCCTTGCTGGCCAGAGGCTTCCAGGACACGCTATTGCCTGCTGGCAGTCCAGGAAGGTCTAGGGGGAGAAGGAGGGCTAGGTGTTAAAAAGAGAATGCAGGGGGGTCAAGGGAAAAGAAAAGAGAAAAAAAAAAAAAACCCGCCTTAAGTAGATCCTGGCTACCTACCTAGAAGGTGGAGTCTGGGGCCTGGGGGTCTGGAAGTGGGGTGGGTGTCAGAGGTGACCCTCCCTCAGTGTCCCTTGCTGGCCAGAGGCTTGCAGGACACGCTATTGCCTGCTGGCAGTCCAGGAAGGTCTGGGGGGAGAAGGAGGGCTAGGTGTTAAAAAGAGAATGCAGGGGGGTCAAGGGAAAAGAAAAGAGAAAAAAAAAAAAACCCGCCTTAAGTAGATCCTGGCTACCTACCTAGAAGGTGGAGTCTGGGGCCTGGGGGTCTGGAAGTGGGGTGGGGGTCAGAGGTGACCCTCCCTCAGTGTCCCCTTGCTGGCCAGAGGCTTGCAGGACACGCTATTGCCTGCTGGCAGTCCAGGAAGGTCTGGGGGGAGAAGGAGGGCTAGGTGTTAAAAAGAGAATGCAGGGGGGTCAAGGGAAAAGAAAAGAGAAAAAAAAAAATACCCGCCTTAAGTAGATCCTGGCTACCTACCTAGAAGGTGGAGTCTGGGGCCTGGGGGTCTGGAAGTGGGGTGGGGGTCAGAGGTGACCCTCCCTCAGTGTCCCTTGCTGGCCAGAGGCTTGCAGGACACGCTATTGCCTGCTGGCAGTCCAGGAAGGTCTGGGGGGGAGAAGGAGGGCTAGGTGTTTAAAAAGAGAATGCAGGGGGGTCAAGGGAAAAGAAAAGAGAAAAAAAAAAACCCGCCTTAAGTAGATCCTGGCTACCTACCTAGAAGGTGGAGTCTGGGGCCTGGGGGTCTGGAAGTGGGGTGGGGGTCAGAGGTGACCCTCCCTCAGTGTCCCTTGCTGGCCAGAGGCTTGCAGGACACGCTATTGCCTGCTGGCAGTCCAGGAAGGTCTGGGGGGGAGAAGGAGGGCTAGGTGTTTAAAAAGAGAATGCAGGGGGGTCAAGGGAAAAGAAAAGAGAAAAAAAAAAACCCGCCTTAAGTAGATCCTGGCTACCTACCTAGAAGGTGGAGTCTGGGGCCTGGGGGTCTGGAAGTGGGGTGGGGGGTCAGAGGTGACCCTCCCTCAGTGTCCCTTGCTGGCCAGAGGCTTGCAGGACACGCTATTGCCTGCTGGCAGTCCAGGAAGGTCTGGGGGGAGAAGGAGGGCTAGGTGTTAAAAAGAGAATGCAGGGGGGTCAAGGGAAAAGAAAAGAGAAAAAAAAAAAAACCCGCCTTAAGTAGATCCTGGCTACCTACCTAGAAGGTGGAGTCTGGGGCCTGGGGGTCTGGAAGTGGGGGTGGGGGGTCAGAGGTGACCCTCCCTCAGTGTCCCTTGCTGGCCAGAGGCTTGCAGGACACGCTATTGCCTGCTGGCAGTCCAGGAAGGTCTGGGGGGGAAAAGGAGGGCTAGGTGTTAAAAAAGAGAATGCAGGGGGGTCAAGGGAAAAGAAAAGAGAAAAAAAAAAAAAAACCCGCCTTAAGTAGATCCTGGCTACCTACCTAGAAGGTGGAGTCTGGGGCCTGGGGGTCTGGAAGTGGGGTGGGGGTCAGAGGTGACCCTCCCTCAGTGTCCCTTGCTGGCCAGAGGCTTGCAGGACACGCTATTGCCTGCTGGCAGTCCAGGAAGGTCTGGGGGGAGAAGGAGGGCTAGGTGTTTAAAAGAGAATGCAGGGGGGTCAAGGGAAAAGAAAAGAGAAAAAAAAAACCCGCCTTAAGTAGATCCTGGCTACCTACCTAGAAGGTGGAGTCTGGGGCCTGGGGGGTCTGGAAGTGGGGTGGGGGGTCAGAGGTGACCCTCCCTCAGTGTCCCTTGCTGGCCAGAGGCTTGCAGGACACGCTATTGCCTGCTGGCAGTCCAGGAAGGTCTGGGGGGAGAAGGAGGGCTAGGTGTTAAAAAGAGAATGCAGGGGGGTCAAGGGAAAAGAAAAGAGAAAAAAAAAAAACCCGCCTTAAGTAGATCCTGGCTACCTACCTAGAAGGTGGAGTCTGGGGCCTGGGGGTCTGGAAGTGGGGTGGGGGTCAGAGGTGACCCTCCCTCAGTGTCCCTTGCTGGCCAGAGGCTTGCAGGACACGCTATTGCCTGCTGGCAGTCCAGGAAGGTCTGGGGGGAGAAGGAGGGCTAGGTGTTAAAAAGAGAATGCAGGGGGGTCAAAGGGAAAAGAAAAGAGAAAAAAAAAACCCGCATTAAGTAGATCCTGGCTACCTACCTAGAAGGTGGAGTCTGGGGCCTGGGGCTCTGGAATTGGGGTGGGGGTCAGAGGTGACCCTCCCTCAGTGTCCCTTGCTGGCCAGAGGCTTGCAGGACACGCTATTGCCTGCTGGCAGTCCAGGAAGGTCTGGGGGGAGAAGGAGGGGCTAGGTGTTAAAAAGAGAATGCAGGGGGGTCAAGGGAAAAGAAAAGAGAAAAAAAAAAACCCGCCTTAAGTAGATCCTGGCTACCTACCTAGAAGGTGGAGTCTGGGGCCTGGGGGGTCTGGAAGTGGGGTGGGGGTCAGAGGTGACCCTCCCTCAGTGTCCCTTGCTGGCCAGAGGCTTGCAGGACACGCTATTGCCTGCTGGCAGTCCAGGAAGGTCTGGGGGGAGAAGGAGGGCTAGGTGTTAAAAAGAGAATGCAGGGGGGTCAAGGGAAAAGAAAAGAGAAAAAAAAAATCCTGCCTTAAGTAGATCCTGGCTACCTACCTAGAAGGTGGAGTCTGGGGGCCTGGGGGTCTGGAAGTGGGGTGGGGGGTCAGAGGTGACCCTCCCTCAGTGTCCCTTGCTGGCCAGAGGCTTGCAGGACACGCTATTGCCTGCTGGCAGTCCAGGAAGGTCTGGGGGGAGAAGGAGGGCTAGGTGTTAAAAAGAGAATGCAGGGGGGTCAAGGGAAAAGAAAAGAGAAAAAAAAAAAAACCCGCCTTAAGTAGATCCTGGCTACCTACCTAGAAGGTGGAGTCTGGGGCCTGGGGGTCTGGAAGTGGGGTGGGGGTCAGAGGTGACCCTCCCTCAGTGTCCCTTGCTGGCCAGAGGCTTGCAGGACACGCTATTGCCTGCTGGCAGTCCAGGAAGGTCTGGGGGGAGAAGGAGGGCTAGGTGTTAAAAAGAGAATGCAGGGGGGTCAAGGGAAAAGAAAAGAGAAAAAAAAAAACCCGCCTTAAGTAGATCCTGGCTACCTACCTAGAAGGTGGAGTCTGGGGCCTGGGGGTCTGGAAGTGGGGTGGGGGTCAGAGGTGACCCTCCCTCAGTGTCCCTTGCTGGCCAGAGGCTTGCAGGACACGCTATTGCCTGCTGGCAGTCCAGGAAGGTCTGGGGGGAGAAGGAGGGCTAGGTGTTAAAAAGAGAATGCAGGGGGGTCAAGGGGAAAAGAAAAGAGAAAAAAAAAAAACCCGCCTTAAGTAGATCCCTGGCTACCTACCTAGAAGGTGGAGTCTGGGGCCTGGGGGTCTGGAAGTGGGGTGGGGGTCAGAGGTGACCCTCCCTCAGTGTCCCTTGCTGGCCAGAGGCTTGCAGGACACGCTATTGCCTGCTGGCAGTCCAGGAAGGTCTGGGGGGGAGAAGGAGGGCTAGGTGTTAAAAAGAGAATGCAGGGGGGTCAAGGGAAAAGAAAAGAGAAAAAAAAAAAACCCGCCTTAAGTAGAACCTGGCTACCTACCTAGAAGGTGGAGTCTGGGGCCTGGGGGGTCTGGAAGTGGGGTGGGGGTCAGAGGTGACCCTCCCTCAGTGTCCCTTGCTGGCCAGAGGCTTGCAGGACACGCTATTGCCTGCTGGCAGTCCAGGAAGGTCTGGGGGGAGAAGGAGGGCTAGGTGTTAAAAAGAGAATGCAGGGGGGTCAAGGGAAAAGAAAAGAGAAAAAAAAAACCCGCCTTAGGTAGATCCTGGCTACCTACCTAGAAGGTGGAGTCTGGGGCCTGGGGGTCTGGAAGTGGGGTGGGGGTCAGAGGTGACCCTCCCTCAGTGTCCCTTGCTGGCCAGAGGCTTGCAGGACACGCTATTGCCTGCTGGCAGTCCAGGAAGCTCTGGGGGGAGAAGGAGGGCTAGGTGTTAAAAAGAGAATGCAGGGGGGTCAAGGGAAAAGAAAAGAAGAAAAAAAAAAAAACCCGCCTTAAGTAGATCCTGGCTACCTACCTAGAAGGTGGAGTCTGGGGCCTGGGGGTCTGGAAGTGGGGTGGGGGTCAGAGGTGACCCTCCCTCAGTGTCCCTTGCTGGCCAGAGGCTTGCAGGACACGCTATTGCCTGCTGGCAGTCCAGGAAGGTCTGGGTGAAGAAGGAGGGCTAGGTGTTAAAAAGAGAATGCAGGGGGGTCAAGGGAAAAGAAAAGAGAAAAAAAAAAAAACCCGCCTTAAGTAGATCCTGGCTACCTACCTAGAAGGTGGAGTCTGGGGCCTGGGGGTCTGGAAGTGGGGGTGGGGGTCAGAGGTGACCCTCCCTCAGTGTCCCTTGCTGGCCAGAGGCTTGCAGGACACGCTATTGCCTGCTGGCAGTCCAGGAAGGTCTGGGGGGAGAAGGAGGGCTAGGTGTTAAAAAGAGAATGCAGGGGGGTCAAGGGAAAAGAAAAGAGAAAAAAAAAAACCCGCCTTAAGTAGATCCTGGCTACCTACCTAGAAGGTGGAGTCTGGGGGCCTGGGGGTCTGGAAGTGGGGTGGGGTCAGAGGTGACCCTCCCTCAGTGTCCCTTGCTGGCCAGAGGCTTGCAGGACACGCTATTGCCTGCTGGCAGTCCAGGAAGGTCTGGGGGGGAAAGAGGGCTAGGTGTTAAAAAGAGAATGCAGGGGGGTCAAGGGAAAAGAAAAGAGAAAAAAAAAAACCCGCCTTAAGTAGATCCTGGCTACCTACCTAGAAGGTGGAGTCTGGGGCCTGGGGGTCTGGAAGTGGGGTGGGGGTCAGAGGTGACCCTCCCTCAGTGTCCCTTGCTGGCCAGAGGCTTGCAGGACACGCTTTGCCTGCTGGCAGTCCAGGAAGGTCTGGGGGGAGAAGGAGGGCTAGGTGTTAAAAAGAGAATGCAGGGGGGTCAAGGGAAAAGAAAAGAGAAAAAAAAAAAAACCCGCCTTAAGTAGATCCTGGCTACCTACCTAGAAGGTGGAGTCTGGGGCCTGGGGGTCTGGAAGTGGGGTGGGGGTCAGAGGTGACCCTCCCTCAGAGTCCCTTGCTGGCCAGAGGCTTGCAGGACACGCTATTGCCTGCTGGCAGTCCAGGAAGGTCTGGGGGGAGAAGGAGGGCTAGGTGTTAAAAAGAGAATGCAGGGGGGTCAAGGGAAAAGAAAAGAGAAAAAAAAAAACCCGCCTTAAGTAGATCCTGGCTACCTACCTAGAAGGTGGAGTCTGGGGCCTGGGGGTCTGGAAGTGGGGTGGGGGTCAGAGGTGACCCTCCCTCAGTGTCCCTTGCTGGCCAGAGGCTTGCAGGACACGCTATTGCCTGCTGGCAGTCCAGGAAGGTCTGGGGGGAGAAGGAGGGCTAGGTGTTAAAAAGAGAATGCAGGGGGGTCAAGGGAAAAGAAAAGAGAAAAAAAAAATCCCGCCTTAAGTAGATCCTGGCTACCTACCTAGAAGGTGGAGTCTGGGGCCTGGGGGTCTGGAAGTGGGGTGGGGGTCAGAAGTGACCCTCCCTCAGTGTCCCTTGCTGGCCAGAGGCTTGCACGACACGCTATTGCCTGCTGGCAGTCCAGGAAGGTCTGGGGGGAGAAGGAGGGCTAGGTGTTAAAAAGAGAATGCAGGGGGGTCAAGGGAAAAGAAAAGAGAAAAAAAAAACCCGCCTTAAGTAGATCCTGGCTACCTACCTAGAAGGTGGAGTCTGGGGCCTGGGGGTCTGGAAGTGGGGTGGGGATCAGAGGTGACCCTCCCTCAGTGTCCCTTGCTGGCCAGAGGCTTGCAGGACACGCTATTGCCTGCTGGCAGTCCAGGAAGGTCTGGGGGGAGAAGGAGGGCTAGGTGTTAAAAAGAGAATGCAGGGGGGTCAAGGGAAAAGAAAAGAGAAAAAAAAAAACCCGCCTTAAGTAGATCCTGGCTACCTACCTAGAAGGTGGAGTCTGGGGCCTGGGGGTCTGGAAGTGGGGTGGGGGGTCAGAGGTGACCCTCCCTCAGTGTCCCTTGCTGGCCAGAGGCTTGCAGGACACGCTATTGCCTGCTGGCAGTCCAGGAAGTTCTGGGGGGAGAAGGAGGGCTAGGTGTTAAAAAGAGAATGCAGGGGGGTCAAGGGAAAAGAAAAGAGAAAAAAAAAAACCCGCCTTAAGTAGAACCTGGCTACCTACCTAGAAGGTGGAGTCTGGGGCCTGGGGTCTGGAAGTGGGGTGGGGGTCAGAGGTGACCCTCCCTCAGTGTCCCTTGCTGGCCAGAGGCTTGCAGGACACGCTATTGCCTGCTGGCAGTCCAGGAAGGTCTGGGGGGGAGAAGGAGGGCTAGGTGTTAAAAAGAGAATGCAGGGGGGTCAAGGGAAAAGAAAAGAGAAAAAAAAAAACCCGCCTTAAGTAGATCCTGGCTACCTACCTAGAAGGTGGAGTCTGGGGGCCTGGGGGTCTGGAAGTGGGGTGGGGGTCAGAGGTGACCCTCCCTCAGTGTCCCTTGCTGGCCAGAGGCTTGCAGGACACGCTATTGCCTGCTGGCAGTCCAGGAAGGTCTGGGGGGAGAAGGAGGGCTAGGTGTTAAAAGAGAATGCAGGGGGGTCAAGGGAAAAGAAAAGAGAAAAAAAAAAATACCCGCCTTAAGTAGATCCTGGCTACCTACCTAGAAGGTGGAGTCTGGGGCCTGGGGGTCTGGAAGTGGGGTGGGGCTCAGAGGTGACCCTCCCTCAGTGTCCCTTGCTGGCCAGAGGCTTGCAGGACACGCTATTGCCTGCTGGCAGTCCAGGAAGGTCTGGGGGGGAGAAGGAGGGCTAGGTGTTAAAAAGAGAATGCAGGGGGGTCAAGGGAAAAGAAAAGAGAAAAAAAAAAAAACCCGCCTTAAGTAGATCCTGGCTACCTACCTAGAAGGTGGAGTCTGGGGCCTGGGGGTCTGGAAGTGGGGTGGGGGTCAGAGGTGACCCTCCCTCAGTGTCCCTTGCTGGCCAGAGGCTTGCAGGACACGCTATTGCCTGCTGGCAGTCCAGGAAGGTCTGGGGGAGAAGGAGGGCTAGGTGTTAAAAAGAGAATGCAGGGGGGTCAAGGGAAAAGAAAAGAGAAAAAAAAAAAACCCGCCTTAAGTAGATCCTGGCTACCTACCTAGAAGGTGGAGTCTGGGGCCTGGGGGTCTGGAAGTGGGGTGGGGGTCAGAGGTGACCCTCCCTCAGTGTCCCTTGCTGGCCAGAGGCTTGCAGGACACGCTATTGCCTGCTGGCAGTCCAGGAAGGTCTGGGGGAGAAGGAGGGCTAGGTGTTAAAAAGAGAATGCAGGGGGGTCAAGGGAAAAGAAAAGAGAAAAAAAAAAAACCCGCCTTAAGTAGATCCTGGCTACCTACCTAGAAGGTGGAGTCTGGGGCCTGGGGGTCTGGAAGTGGGGTGGGGGTCAGAGGTGACCCTCCCTCAGTGTCCCTTGCTGGCCAGAGACTTGCAGGACACGCTATTGCCTGCTGGCAGTCCAGGAAGGTCTGGGGGGAGAAGGAGGGCTAGGTGTTTAAAAGAGAATGCAGGGGGGTCAAGGGAAAAGAAAAGAGAAAAAAAAAACCCGCCTTAAGTAGATCCTGGCTACCTACCTAGAAGGTGGAGTCTGGGGCCTGGGGGTCTGGAAGTGGGGTGGGGGTCAGAGGTGACCCTCCCTCAGTGTCCCTTGCTGGCCAGAGGCTTGCAGGACACGCTATTGCCTGCTGGCAGTCCAGGAAGGTCTGGGGGAGAAGGAGGGCTAGGTGTTAAAAAGAGAATGCAGGGGGGTCAAGGGAAAAGAAAAGAGAAAAAAAAAAAACCCGCCTTAAGTAGATCCTGGCTACCTACCTAGAAGGTGGAGTCTGGGGCCTGGGGGTCTGGAAGTGGGGTGGGGGTCAGAGGTGACCCTCCCTCAGTGTCCCTTGCTGGCCAGAGGCTTGCAGGACACGCTTTGCCTGCTGGCAGTCCAGGAAGGTCTGGGGGGAGAAGGAGGGCTAGGTGTTAAAAAGAGAATGCAGGGGGGTCAAGGGAAAAGAAAAGAGAAAAAAAAAAACCCGCCTTAAGTAGATCCTGGCTACCTACCTAGAAGGTGGAGTCTGGGGCCTGGGGGTCTGGAAGTGGGGTGGGGGTCAGAGGTGACCCTCCCTCAGTGTCCCTTGCTGGCCAGAGGCCTGCAGGACACGCTATTGCCTGCTGGCAGTCCAGGAAGATCTGGGGGGAGAAGGAGGGCTAGGTGTTAAAAAGAGAATGCAGGGGGGTCAAGGGAAAAGAAAAGAGAAAAAAAAACCCGCCTTAAGTAGATCCTGGCTACCTACCTAGAAGGTGGAGTCTGGGGCCTGGGGGTCTGGAAGTGGGGTGGGGGTCAGAGGTGACCCTCCCTCAGTGTCCCTTGCTGGCCAGAGGCTTGCAGGACACGCTATTGCCTGCTGGCAGTCCAGGAAGGTCTGGGGGGAGAAGGAGGGCTAGGTGTTAAAAAGAGAATGCAGGGGGGTCAAGGGAAAAGAAAAGAGAAAAAAAAAAACCCGCCTTAAGTAGATCCTGGCTACCTACCTAGAAGGTGGAGTCTGGGGCCTGGGGGTCTGGAAGTGGGGTGGGGGTCAGAGGTGACCCTCCCTCAGTGTCCCTTGCTGGCCAGAGGCTTGCAGGACACGCTATTGCCTGCTGGCAGTCCAGGAAGGTCTGGGGGGAGAAGGAGGGCTAGGTGTTAAAAAGAGAATGCAGGGGGGTCAAGGGAAAAGAAAAGAGAAAAAAAAAAAAAAACCCGCCTTAAGTAGATCCTGGCTACCTACCTAGAAGGTGGAGTCTGGGGCCTGGGGGTCTGGAAGTGGGGTGGGGGTCAGAGGTGACCCTCCCTCAGTGTCCCTTGCTGGCCAGAGGCTTGCAGGACACGCTATTGCCTGCGGGCAGTCCAGGAAGGTCTGGGGGGAGAAGGAGGGCTAGGTGTTAAAAAGAGAATGCAGGGGGGTCAAGGGAAAAGAAAAGAGAAAAAAAAAACCCGCCTTAAGTAGATCCTGGCTACCTACCTAGAAGGTGGAGTCTGGGGCCTGGGGGTCTGGAAGTGGGGTGGGGGTCAGAGGTGACCCTCCCTCAGTGTCCCTTGCTGGCCAGAGGCTTGCAGGACACGCTATTGCCTGCTGGCAGTCCAGGAAGGTCTGGGGGGAGAAGGAGGGCTAGGTGTTAAAAAGAGAATGCAGGGGGGTCAAGGGAAAAGAAAAGAGAAAAAAAAAAAACCCGCCTTAAGTAGATCCTGGCTACATACCTAGAAGGTGGAGTCTGGGGCCTGGGGGTCTGGAAGTGGGGTGGGGGTCAGAGGTGACCCTCCCTCAGTGTCCCTTGCTGGCCAGAGGCTTGCAGGACACGCTATTGCCTGCTGGCAGTCCAGGAAGGTCTGGGGGGGAAGGAAGGGCTAGGTGTTAAAAAGAGAATGCAGGGGGGTCAAGGGAAAAGAAAAGAGAAAAAAAAAAAAACCCGCCTTAAGTAGATCCTGGCTACCTACCTAGAAGGTGGAGTCTGGGGCCTGGGGGTCTGGAAGTGGGGTGGGGGTCAGAGGTGACCCTCCCTCAGTGTCCCTTGCTGGCCAGAGGCTTGCAGGACACGCTTTGCCTGCTGGCAGTCCAGGAAGGTCTGGGGGGAGAAGGAGGGCTAGGTGTTAAAAAGAGAATGCAGGGGGGTCAAGGGAAAAGAAAAGAGAAAAAAAAAAAAACCCGCCTTAAGTAGATCCTGGCTACCTACCTAGAAGGTGGAGTCTGGGGCCTGGGGGTCTGGAAGTGGGGTGGGGGTCAGAGGTGACCCTCCCTCAGTGTCCCTTGCTGGCCAGAGGCTTGCAGGACACGCTATTGCCTGCTGGCAGTCCAGGAAGGTCTGGGGGGAGAAGGAGGGCTAGGTGTTAAAAAGAGAATGCAGGGGGGTCAAGGGAAAAGAAAAGAGAAAAAAAAAACCCGCCTTAAGTAGATCCTGGCTACCTACCTAGAAGGTGGAGTCTGGGGCCTGGGGGTCTGGAAGTGGGGTGGGGGTCAGAGGTGACCCTCCCTCAGTGTCCCTTGCTGGCCAGAGGCTTGCAGGACACGCTATTGCCTGCTGGCAGTCCAGGAGGGTCTGGGGGGAGAAGGAGGGCTAGGTGTTAAAAAGAGAATGCAGGGGGGTCAAGGGAAAAGAAAAGAGAAAAAAAAAACCCGCCTTAAGTAGATCCTGGCTACCTACCTAGAAGGTGGAGTCTGGGGCCTGGGGGTCTGGAAGTGGGGTGGGGGTCAGAGGTGACCCTCCCTCAGTGTCCCTTGCTGGCCAGAGGCTTGCAGGACACGCTATTGCCTGCTGGCAGTCCAGGAAGGTCTGGGGGGAGAAGGAGGGCTAGGTGTTAAAAAGAGAATGCAGGGGGGTCAAGGGAAAAGAAAAGAAAAAAAAAAATCCCGCCATAAGTAGATCCTGGCTACCTACCTAGAAGGTGGAGTCTGGGGCCTGGGGGTCTGGAAGTGGGGTGGGGGGTCAGAAGTGACCCTCCCTCAGTGTCCCTTGCTGGCCAGAGGCTTGCACGACACGCTATTGCCTGCTGGCAGTCCAGGAAGGTCTGGGGGGAGAAGGAGGGCTAGGTGTTAAAAAGAGAATGCAGGGGGGTCAAGGGAAAAGAAAAGAGAAAAAAAAAAACCCGCCTTAAGTAGATCCTGGCTACCTACCTAGAAGGTGGAGTCTGGGGCCTGGGGGTCTGGAAGTGGGGTGGGGGTCAGAGGTGACCCTCCCTCAGTGTCCCTTGCTGGCCAGAGGCTTGCAGGACACGCTATTGCCTGCTGGCAGTCCAGGAAGGTCTGGGGGGAGAAGGAGGGCTAGGTGTTAAAAAGAGAATGCAGGGGGGTCAAGGGAAAAGAAAAGAGAAAAAAAAAAACCCGCCTTAAGTAGATCCTGGCTACCTACCTAGAAGGTGGAGTCTGGGGCCTGGGGGTCTGGAAGTGGGGTGGGGGTCAGAGGTGACCCTCCCTCAGTGTCCCTTGCTGGCCAGAGGCTTGCAGGACACGCTATTGCCTGCTGGCAGTCCAGGAAGGTCTGGGGGGAGAAGGAGGGCTAGGTGTTAAAAAGAGAATGCAGGGGGGTCAAGGGAAAAGAAAAGAGAAAAAAAAAAACCCGCCTTAAGTAGAACCTGGCTACCTACCTAGAAGGTGGAGTCTGGGGCCTGGGGGTCTGGAAGTGGGGTGGGGGTCAGAGGTGACCCTCCCTCAGTGTCCCTTGCTGGCCAGAGGCTTGCAGGACACGCTATTGCCTGCTGGCAGTCCAGGAAGGTCTGGGGGGAGAAGGAGGGCTAGGTGTTAAAAAGAGAATGCAGGGGGGTCAAGGGAAAAGAAAAGAGAAAAAAAAAAACCCGCCTTAAGTAGATCCTGGCTACCTACCTAGAAGGTGGAGTCTGGGGCCTGGGGGTCTGGAAGTGGGGTGGGGGTCAGAGGTGACCCTCCCTCAGTGTCCCTTGCTGGCCAGAGGCTTGCAGGACACGCTATTGCCTGCTGGCAGTCCAGGAAGGTCTGGGGGGAGAAGGAGGGCTAGGTGTTAAAAAGAGAATGCAGGGGGGTCAAGGGAAAAGAAAAGAGAAAAAAAAAAAAAAACCCGCCTTAAGTAGATCCTGGCTACCTACCTAGAAGGTGGAGTCTGGGGCCTGGGGGTCTGGAAGTGGGGTGGGGGTCAGAGGTGACCCTCCCTCAGTGTCCCTTGCTGGCCAGAGGCTTGCAGGACACGCTATTGCCTGCGGGCAGTCCAGGAAGGTCTGGGGGGAGAAGGAGGGCTAGGTGTTAAAAAGAGAATGCAGGGGGGTCAAGGGAAAAGAAAAGAGAAAAAAAAAACCCGCCTTAAGTAGATCCTGGCTACCTACCTAGAAGGTGGAGTCTGGGGCCTGGGGGTCTGGAAGTGGGGTGGGGGTCAGAGGTGACCCTCCCTCAGTGTCCCTTGCTGGCCAGAGGCTTGCAGGACACGCTATTGCCTGCTGGCAGTCCAGGAAGGTCTGGGGGGAGAAGGAGGGCTAGGTGTTAAAAAGAGAATGCAGGGGGGTCAAGGGAAAAGAAAAGAGAAAAAAAAAAAACCCGCCTTAAGTAGATCCTGGCTACATACCTAGAAGGTGGAGTCTGGGGCCTGGGGGTCTGGAAGTGGGGTGGGGGTCAGAGGTGACCCTCCCTCAGTGTCCCTTGCTGGCCAGAGGCTTGCAGGACACGCTATTGCCTGCTGGCAGTCCAGGAAGGTCTGGGGGGGAAGGAGGGCTAGGTGTTAAAAAGAGAATGCAGGGGGGTCAAGGGAAAAGAAAAGAGAAAAAAAAAAAAACCCGCCTTAAGTAGATCCTGGCTACCTACCTAGAAGGTGGAGTCTGGGGCCTGGGGGTCTGGAAGTGGGGTGGGGGTCAGAGGTGACCCTCCCTCAGTGTCCCTTGCTGGCCAGAGGCTTGCAGGACACGCTTTGCCTGCTGGCAGTCCAGGAAGGTCTGGGGGGAGAAGGAGGGCTAGGTGTTAAAAAGAGAATGCAGGGGGGTCAAGGGAAAAGAAAAGAGAAAAAAAAAAAAACCCGCCTTAAGTAGATCCTGGCTACCTACCTAGAAGGTGGAGTCTGGGGCCTGGGGGTCTGGAAGTGGGGTGGGGGTCAGAGGTGACCCTCCCTCAGTGTCCCTTGCTGGCCAGAGGCTTGCAGGACACGCTATTGCCTGCTGGCAGTCCAGGAAGGTCTGGGGGGAGAAGGAGGGCTAGGTGTTAAAAAGAGAATGCAGGGGGGTCAAGGGAAAAGAAAAGAGAAAAAAAAAACCCGCCTTAAGTAGATCCTGGCTACCTACCTAGAAGGTGGAGTCTGGGGCCTGGGGGTCTGGAAGTGGGGTGGGGGTCAGAGGTGACCCTCCCTCAGTGTCCCTTGCTGGCCAGAGGCTTGCAGGACACGCTATTGCCTGCTGGCAGTCCAGGAGGGTCTGGGGGGAGAAGGAGGGCTAGGTGTTAAAAAGAGAATGCAGGGGGGTCAAGGGAAAAGAAAAGAGAAAAAAAAAACCCGCCTTAAGTAGATCCTGGCTACCTACCTAGAAGGTGGAGTCTGGGGCCTGGGGGTCTGGAAGTGGGGTGGGGGTCAGAGGTGACCCTCCCTCAGTGTCCCTTGCTGGCCAGAGGCTTGCAGGACACGCTATTGCCTGCTGGCAGTCCAGGAAGGTCTGGGGGGAGAAGGAGGGCTAGGTGTTAAAAAGAGAATGCAGGGGGGTCAAGGGAAAAGAAAAGAGAAAAAAAAAATCCCGCCATAAGTAGATCCTGGCTACCTACCTAGAAGGTGGAGTCTGGGGCCTGGGGGTCTGGAAGTGGGGGTGGGGGTCAGAAGTGACCCTCCCTCAGTGTCCCTTGCTGGCCAGAGGCTTGCACGACACGCTATTGCCTGCTGGCAGTCCAGGAAGGTCTGGGGGGAGAAGGAGGGCTAGGTGTTAAAAAGAGAATGCAGGGGGGTCAAGGGAAAAGAAAAGAGAAAAAAAAAAACCCGCCTTAAGTAGATCCTGGCTACCTACCTAGAAGGTGGAGTCTGGGGCCTGGGGGTCTGGAAGTGGGGTGGGGGTCAGAGGTGACCCTCCCTCAGTGTCCCTTGCTGGCCAGAGGCTTGCAGGACACGCTATTGCCTGCTGGCAGTCCAGGAAGGTCTGGGGGGAGAAGGAGGGCTAGGTGTTAAAAAGAGAATGCAGGGGGGTCAAGGGAAAAGAAAAGAGAAAAAAAAAAACCCGCCTTAAGTAGATCCTGGCTACCTACCTAGAAGGTGGAGTCTGGGGCCTGGGGGTCTGGAAGTGGGGTGGGGGTCAGAGGTGACCCTCCCTCAGTGTCCCTTGCTGGCCAGAGGCTTGCAGGACACGCTATTGCCTGCTGGCAGTCCAGGAAGGTCTGGGGGGAGAAGGAGGGCTAGGTGTTAAAAAGAGAATGCAGGGGGGTCAAGGGAAAAGAAAAGAGAAAAAAAAAAACCCGCCTTAAGTAGAACCTGGCTACCTACCTAGAAGGTGGAGTCTGGGGCCTGGGGGTCTGGAAGTGGGGTGGGGGTCAGAGGTGACCCTCCCTCAGTGTCCCTTGCTGGCCAGAGGCTTGCAGGACACGCTATTGCCTGCTGGCAGTCCAGGAAGGTCTGGGGGGAGAAGGAGGGCTAGGTGTTAAAAAGAGAATGCAGGGGGGTCAAGGGAAAAGAAAAGAGAAAAAAAAAAACCCGCCTTAAGTAGATCCTGGCTACCTACCTAGAAGGTGGAGTCTGGGGCCTGGGGGTCTGGAAGTGGGGTGGGGGTCAGAGGTGACCCTCCCTCAGTGTCCCTTGCTGGCCAGAGGCTTGCAGGACACGCTATTGCCTGCTGGCAGTCCAGGAAGGTCTAGGGGGAGAAGGAGGGCTAGGTGTTAAAAAGAGAATGCAGGGGGGTCAAGGGAAAAGAAAAGAGAAAAAAAAAAAAAAACCCGCCTTAAGTAGATCCTGGCTACCTACCTAGAAGGTGGAGTCTGGGGCCTGGGGGTCTGGAAGTGGGGTGGGTGTCAGAGGTGACCCTCCCTCAGTGTCCCTTGCTGGCCAGAGGCTTGCAGGACACGCTATTGCCTGCTGGCAGTCCAGGAAGGTCTGGGGGGAGAAGGAGGGCTAGGTGTTAAAAAGAGAATGCAGGGGGGTCAAGGGAAAAGAAAAGAGAAAAAAAAAAAACCCGCCTTAAGTAGATCCTGGCTACCTACCTAGAAGGTGGAGTCTGGGGCCTGGGGGTCTGGAAGTGGGGTGGGGGTCAGAGGTGACCCTCCCTCAGTGTCCCTTGCTGGCCAGAGGCTTGCAGGACACGCTATTGCCTGCTGGCAGTCCAGGAAGGTCTGGGGGGAGAAGGAGGGCTAGGTGTTAAAAAGAGAATGCAGGGGGGTCAAGGGAAAAGAAAAGAGAAAAAAAAAAATACCCGCCTTAAGTAGATCCTGGCTACCTACCTAGAAGGTGGAGTCTGGGGCCTGGGGGTCTGGAAGTGGGGTGGGGGTCAGAGGTGACCCTCCCTCAGTGTCCCTTGCTGGCCAGAGGCTTGCAGGACACGCTATTGCCTGCTGGCAGTCCAGGAAGGTCTGGGGGGAGAAGGAGGGCTAGGTGTTAAAAAGAGAATGCAGGGGGGTCAAGGGAAAAGAAAAGAGAAAAAAAAAAACCCGCCTTAAGTAGATCCTGGCTACCTACCTAGAAGGTGGAGTCTGGGGCCTGGGGGTCTGGAAGTGGGGTGGGGGTCAGAGGTGACCCTCCCTCAGTGTCCCTTGCTGGCCAGAGGCTTGCAGGACACGCTATTGCCTGCTGGCAGTCCAGGAAGGTCTGGGGGAGAAGGAGGGCTAGGTGTTAAAAAGAGAATGCAGGGGGGTCAAGGGAAAAGAAAAGAGAAAAAAAAAAAAACCCGCCTTAAGTAGATCCTGGCTACCTACCTAGAAGGTGGAGTCTGGGGCCTGGGGGTCTGGAAGTGGGGTGGGGGTCAGAGGTGACCCTCCCTCAGTGTCCCTTGCTGGCCAGAGGCTTGCAGGACACGCTATTGCCTGCTGGCAGTCCAGGAAGGTCTGGGGGGAGAAGGAGGGCTAGGTGTTAAAAAGAGAATGCAGGGGGGTCAAGGGAAAAGAAAAGAGAAAAAAAAAAAAACCCGCCTTAAGTAGATCCTGGCTACCTACCTAGAAGGTGGAGTCTGGGGCCTGGGGGTCTGGAAGTGGGGTGGGGGTCAGAGGTGACCCTCCCTCAGTGTCCCTTGCTGGCCAGAGGCTTGCAGGACACGCTATTGCCTGCTGGCAGTCCAGGAAGGTCTGGGGGGAAAAGGAGGGCTAGGTGTTAAAAAGAGAATGCAGGGGGGTCAAGGGAAAAGAAAAGAGAAAACAAAAAAAAACCCGCCTTAAGTAGATCCTGGCTACCTACCTAGAAGGTGGAGTCTGGGGCCTGGGGGTCTGGAAGTGGGGTGGGGGTCAGAGGTGACCCTCCCTCAGTGTCCCTTGCTGGCCAGAGGCTTGCAGGACACGCTATTGCCTGCTGGCAGTCCAGGAAGGTCTGGGGGGAGAAGGAGGGCTAGGTGTTTAAAAGAGAATGCAGGGGGGTCAAGGGAAAAGAAAAGAGAAAAAAAAAACCCGCCTTAAGTAGATCCTGGCTACCTACCTAGAAGGTGGAGTCTGGGGCCTGGGGGTCTGGAAGTGGGGTGGGGGTCAGAGGTGACCCTCCCTCAGTGTCCCTTGCTGGCCAGAGGCTTGCAGGACACGCTATTGCCTGCTGGCAGTCCAGGAAGGTCTGGGGGGAGAAGGAGGGCTAGGTGTTAAAAAGAGAATGCAGGGGGGTCAAGGGAAAAGAAAAGAGAAAAAAAAAAAACCCGCCTTAAGTAGATCCTGGCTACCTACCTAGAAGGTGGAGTCTGGGGCCTGGGGGTCTGGAAGTGGGGTGGGGGTCAGAGGTGACCCTCCCTCAGTGTCCCTTGCTGGCCAGAGGCTTGCAGGACACGCTTTGCCTGCTGGCAGTCCAGGAAGGTCTGGGGGGAGAAGGAGGGCTAGGTGTTAAAAAGAGAATGCAGGGGGGTCAAGGGAAAAGAAAAGAGAAAAAAAAAAACCCGCCTTAAGTAGATCCTGGCTACCTACCTAGAAGGTGGAGTCTGGGGCCTGGGGGTCTGGAAGTGGGGTGGGGGTCAGAGGTGACCCTCCCTCAGTGTCCCTTGCTGGCCAGAGGCTTGCAGGACACGCTATTGCCTGCTGGCAGTCCAGGAAGGTCTGGGGGGAGAAGGAGGGCTAGGTGTTAAAAAGAGAATGCAGGGGGGTCAAGGGAAAAGAAAAGAGAAAAAAAAAACCCGCATTAAGTAGATCCTGGCTACCTACCTAGAAGGTGGAGTCTGGGGCCTGGGGCTCTGGAATTGGGGTGGGGGTCAGAGGTGACCCTCCCTCAGTGTCCCTTGCTGGCCAGAGGCTTGCAGGACACGCTATTGCCTGCTGGCAGTCCAGGAAGGTCTGGGGGGAGAAGGAGGGCTAGGTGTTAAAAAGAGAATGCAGGGGGGTCAAGGGAAAAGAAAAGAGAAAAAAAAAACCCGCCTTAAGTAGATCCTGGCTACCTACCTAGAAGGTGGAGTCTGGGGCCTGGGGGTCTGGAAGTGGGGTGGGGGTCAGAGGTGACCCTCCCTCAGTGTCCCTTGCTGGCCAGAGGCTTGCAGGACACGCTATTGCCTGCTGGCAGTCCAGGAAGGTCTGGGGGGAGAAGGAGGGCTAGGTGTTAAAAAGAGAATGCAGGGGGGTCAAGGGAAAAGAAAAGAGAAAAAAAAAATCCTGCCTTAAGTAGATCCTGGCTACCTACCTAGAAGGTGGAGTCTGGGGCCTGGGGGTCTGGAAGTGGGGTGGGGGTCAGAGGTGACCCTCCCTCAGTGTCCCTTGCTGGCCAGAGGCTTGCAGGACACGCTATTGCCTGCTGGCAGTCCAGGAAGGTCTGGGGGGAGAAGGAGGGCTAGGTGTTAAAAAGAGAATGCAGGGGGGGTCAAGGGAAAAGAAAAGAGAAAAAAAAAAAAACCCGCCTTAAGTAGATCCTGGCTACCTACCTAGAAGGTGGAGTCTGGGGCCTGGGGGTCTGGAAGTGGGGTGGGGGTCAGAGGTGACCCTCCCTCAGTGTCCCTTGCTGGCCAGAGGCTTGCAGGACACGCTATTGCCTGCTGGCAGTCCAGGAAGGTCTGGGGGGGAGAAGGAGGGCTAGGTGTTAAAAAGAGAATGCAGGGGGGTCAAGGGAAAAGAAAAGAGAAAAAAAAAAAACCCGCCTTAAGTAGATCCTGGCTACCTACCTAGAAGGTGGAGTCTGGGGCCTGGGGGTCTGGAAGTGGGGTGGGGGTCAGAGGTGACCCTCCCTCAGTGTCCCTTGCTGGCCAGAGGCTTGCAGGACACGCTATTGCCTGCTGGCAGTCCAGGAAGGTCTGGGGGAGAAGGAGGGCTAGGTGTTAAAAAGAGAATGCAGGGGGGTCAAGGGAAAAGAAAAGAGAAAAAAAAATCCTGCCTTAAGTAGATCCTGGCTACCTACCTAGAAGGTGGAGTCTGGGGCCTGGGGGTCTGGAAGTGGGGTGGGGGTCAGAGGTGACCCTCCCTCAGTGTCCCTTGCTGGCCAGAGGCTTGCAGGACACGCTATTGCCTGCTGGCAGTCCAGGAAGGTCTGGGGGGAGAAGGAGGGCTAGGTGTTAAAAAGAGAATGCAGGGGGGTCAAGGGAAAAGAAAAGAGAAAAAAAAAAAACCCGCCTTAAGTAGATCCTGGCTACCTACCTAGAAGGTGGAGTCTGGGGCCTGGGGGTCTGGAAGTGGGGTGGGGGTCAGAGGTGACCCTCCCTCAGTGTCCCTTGCTGGCCAGAGGCTTGCAGGACACGCTATTGCCTGCTGGCAGTCCAGGAAGGTCTGGGGGGAGAAGGAGGGCTAGGTGTTAAAAAGAGAATGCAGGGGGGTCAAGGGAAAAGAAAAGAGAAAAAAAAAAACCCGCCTTAAGTAGATCCTGGCTACCTACCTAGAAGGTGGAGTCTGGGGCCTGGGGGTCTGGAAGTGGGGTGGGGGTCAGAGGTGACCCTCCCTCAGTGTCCCTTGCTGGCCAGAGGCTTGCAGGACACGCTATTGCCTGCTGGCAGTCCAGGAAGGTCTGGGGGGAGAAGGAGGGCTAGGTGTTAAAAAGAGAATGCAGGGGGGTCAAGGGAAAAGAAAAGAGAAAAAAAAAAAAAAACCCGCCTTAAGTAGATCCTGGCTACCTACCTAGAAGGTGGAGTCTGGGGCCTGGGGGTCTGGAAGTGGGGTGGGGGTCAGAGGTGACCCTCCCTCAGTGTCCCTTGCTGGCCAGAGGCTTGCAGGACACGCTATTGCCTGCTGGCAGTCCAGGAAGGTCTGGGGGGAGAAGGAGGGCTAGGTGTTAAAAAGAGAATGCAGGGGGGTCAAGGGAAAAGAAAAGAGAAAAAAAAAAACCCGCCTTAAGTAGATCCTGGCTACCTACCTAGAAGGTGGAGTCTGGGTCCTGGGGGTCTGGAAGTGGGGTGGGGGTCAGAGGTGACCCTCCCTCAGTGTCCCTTGCTGGCCAGAGGCTTGCAGGACACGCTATTGCCTGCTGGCAGTCCAGGAAGGTCTGGGGGGAGAAGGAGGGCTAGGTGTTAAAAAGAGAATGCAGGGGGGTCAAGGGAAAAGAAAAGAGAAAAAAAAAACCCGCCTTAAGTAGATCCTGGCTACCTACCTAGAAGGTGGAGTCTGGGGCCTGGGGGTCTGGAAGTGGGGTGGGGGTCAGAGGTGACCCTCCCTCAGTGTCCCTTGCTGGCCAGAGGCTTGCAGGACACGCTATTGCCTGCTGGCAGTCCAGGAAGGTCTGGGGGGAGAAGGAGGGCTAGGTGTTAAAAAGAGAATGCAGGGGGGTCAAGGGAAAAGAAAAGAGAAAAAAAAAAAAACCCGCCTTAAGTAGATCCTGGCTACCTACCTAGAAGGTGGAGTCTGGGGCCTGGGGGTCTGGAAGTGGGGTGGGGGTCAGAGGTGACCCTCCCTCAGTGTCCCTTGCTGGCCAGAGGCTTGCAGGACACGCTATTGCCTGCTGGCAGTCCAGGAAGGTCTGGGGGGAGAAGGAGGGCTAGGTGTTAAAAAGAGAATGCAGGGGGGTCAAGGGAAAAGAAAAGAGAAAAAAAAAAACCCGCCTTAAGTAGATCCTGGCTACCTACCTAGAAGGTGGAGTCTGGGGCCTGGGGGTCTGGAAGTGGGGTGGGGGTCAGAGGTGACCCTCCCTCAGTGTCCCTTGCTGGCCAGAGGCTTGCAGGACACGCTATTGCCTGCTGGCAGTCCAGGAAGGTCTGGGGGGAGAAGGAGGGCTAGGTGTTAAAAAGAGAATGCAGGGGGGTCAAGGAAAAAGAAAAGAGAAAAAAAAAAAACCCGCCTTAAGTAGATCCTGGCTACCTACCTAGAAGGTGGAGTCTGGGGCCTGGGGGTCTGGAAGTGGGGTGGGGGTCAGAGGTGACCCTCCCTCAGTGTCCCTTGCTGGCCAGAGGCTTGCAGGACACGCTATTGCCTGCTGGCAGTCCAGGAAGGTCTGGGGGGAGAAGGAGGGCTAGGTGTTAAAAAGAGAATGCAGGGGGGTCAAGGGAAAAGAAAAGAGAAAAAAAAAACCCGCCATAAGTAGATCCTGGCTACCTACCTAGAAGGTGGAGTCTGGGGCCTGGGGGTCTGGAAGTGGGGTGGGGGTCAGAGGTGACCCTCCCTCAGTGTCCCTTGCTGGCCAGAGGCTTGCAGGACACGCTATTGCCTGCTGGCAGTCCAGGAAGGTCTGGGGGGGAGAAGGAGGGCTAGGTGTTAAAAAGAGAATGCAGGGGGGTCAAGGGAAAAGAAAAGAGAAAAAAAAAAACCCGCCTTAAGTAGATCCTGGCTACCTACCTAGAAGGTGGAGTCTGGGGCCTGGGGGTCTGGAAGTGGGGTGGGGGTCAGAGGTGACCCTCCCTCAGTGTCCCTTGCTGGCCAGAGGCTTGCAGGACACGCTATTGCCTGCTGGCAGTCCAGGAAGGTCTGGGGGGAGAAGGAGGGCTAGGTGTTAAAAAGAGAATGCAGGGGGGTCAAGGGAAAAGAAAAGAGAAAAAAAAAAACCCGCCTTAAGTAGATCCTGGCTTCCTACCTAGAAGGTGGAGTCTGGGGCCTGGGGGTCTGGAAGTGGGGTGGGGGTCAGAGGTGACCCTCCCTCAGTGTCCCTTGCTGGCCAGAGGCTTGCAGGACACGCTATTGCCTGCTGGCAGTCCAGGAAGGTCTGGGGGGAGAAGGAGGGCTAGGTGTTAAAAAGAGAATGCAGGGGGGTCAAGGGAAAAGAAAAGAGAAAAAAAAAAAACCCGCCTTATGTAGAACCTGGCTACCTACCTAGAAGGTGGAGTCTGGGGCCTGGGGGTCTGGAAGTGGGGTGGGGGTCAGAGGTGACCCTCCCTCAGTGTCCCTTGCTGGCCAGAGGCTTGCAGGACACGCTATTGCCTGCTGGCAGTCCAGGAAGGTCTGGGGGGAGAAGGAGGGCTAGGTGTTAAAAAGAGAATGCAGGGGGGTCAAGGGAAAAGAAAAGAGAAAAAAAAAAACCCGCCTTATGTAGATCCTGGCTACCTACCTAGAAGGTGGAGTCTGGGGCCTGGGGGTCTGGAAGTGGGGTGGGGGTCAGAGGTGACCCTCCCTCAGTGTCCCTTGCTGGCCAGAGGCTTGCAGGACACGCTATTGCCTGCTGGCAGTCCAGGAAGGTCTGGGGGGAGAAGGAGGGCTAGGTGTTAAAAAGAGAATGCAGGGGGGTCAAGGGAAAAGAAAAGAGAAAAAAAAAAAACCCGCCTTAAGTAGATCCTGGCTACCTACCTAGAAGGTGGAGTCTGGGGCCTGGGGGTCTGGAAGTGGGGTGGGGGTCAGAGGTGACCCTCCCTCAGTGTCCCTTGCTGGCCAGAGGCTTGCAGGACACGCTATTGCCTGCTGGCAGTCCAGGAAGGTCTGGGGGGAGAAGGAGGGCTAGGTGTTAAAAAGAGAATGCAGGGGGGTCAAGGGAAAAGAAAAGAGAAAAAAAAAAAACCAGCCTTAAGTAGATCCTGGCTACCTACCTAGAAGGTGGAGTCTGGGGCCTGGGGGTCTGGAAGTGGGGTGGGGGTCAGAGGTGACCCTCCCTCAGTGTCCCTTGCTGGCCAGAGGCTTGCAGGACACGCTATTGCCTGCTGGCAGTCCAGGAAGGTCTGGGGGAGAAGGAGGGCTAGGTGTTAAAAAGAGAATGCAGGGGGGTCAAGGGAAAAGAAAAGAGAAAAAAAAAACCCGCCTTAAGTAGATCCTGGCTACCTACCTAGAAGGTGGAGTCTGGGGCCTGGGGGTCTGGAAGTGGGGTGGGGGTCAGAGGTGACCCTCCCTCAGTGTCCCTTGCTGGCCAGAGGCTTGCAGGACACGCTATTGCCTGCTGGCAGTCCAGGAAGTTCTGGGGGGGAGAAGGAGGGCTAGGTGTTAAAAAGAGAATGCAGGGGGGTCAAGGGAAAAGAAAAGAGAAAAAAAAAAAACCCGCCTTAAGTAGATCCTGGCTACCTACCTAGAAGGTGGAGTCTGGGGCCTGGGGGTCTGGAAGTGGGGTGGGGGTCAGAGGTGACCCTCCCTCAGTGTCCCTTGCTGGCCAGAGGCTTGCAGGACACGCTATTGCCTGCTGGCAGTCCAGGAAGGTCTGGGGGGAGAAGGAGGGCTAGGTGTTAAAAAGAGAATGCAGGGGGGTCAAGGGAAAAGAAAAGAGAAAAAAAAAAAACCCGCCTTAAGTAGATCCTGGCTACCTACCTAGAAGGTGGAGTCTGGGGCCTGGGGGTCTGGAAGTGGGGTGGGGGTCAGAGGTGACCCTCCCTCAGTGTCCCTTGCTGGCCAGAGGCTTGCAGGACACGCTATTGCCTGCTGGCAGTCCAGGAAGGTCTGGGGGGAGAAGGAGGGCTAGGTGTTAAAAAGAGAATTCAGGGGAGTCAAGGGAAAAGAAAAGAGAAAAAAAAAAAACCCGCCTTAAGTAGATCCTGGCTACCTACCTAGAAGGTGGAGTCTGGGGCCTGGGGGTCTGGAAGTGGGGTGGGGGTCAGAGGTGACCCTCCCTCAGTGTCCCTTGCTGGCCAGAGGCTTGCAGGACACGCTATTGCCTGCTGGCAGTCCAGGAAGGTCTGGGGGGAGAAGGAGGGCTAGGTGTTAAAAAGAGAATGCAGGGGGGTCAAGGGAAAAGAAAAGAGAAAAAAAAAACCCGCCTTAAGTAGATCCTGGCTACCTACCTAGAAGGTGGAGTCTGGGGCCTGGGGGTCTGGAAGTGGGGTGGGGGTCAGAGGTGACCCTCCCTCAGTGTCCCTTGCTGGCCAGAGGCTTGCAGGACACGCTATTGCCTGCTGGCAGTCCAGGAAGGTCTGGGGGGAGAAGGAGGGCTAGGTGTTAAAAAGAGAATGCAGGGGGGTCAAGGGAAAAGAAAAGAGAAAAAAAAAAAAACCCGCCTTAAGTAGATCCTGGCTACCTACCTAGAAGGTGGAGTCTGGGGCCTGGGGGTCTGGAAGTGGGGTGGGGGTCAGAGGTGACCCTCCCTCAGTGTCCCTTGCTGGCCAGAGGCTTGCAGGACACGCTATTGCCTGCTGGCAGTCCAGGAAGGTCTGGGGGGAGAAGGAGGGCTAGGTGTTAAAAAGAGAATGCAGGGGGGTCAAGGGAAAAGAAAAGAGAAAAAAAAAAAACCCGCCTTAAGTAGATCCTGGCTACCTACCTAGAAGGTGGAGTCTGGGGCCTGGGGGTCTGGAAGTGGGGTGGGGGTCAGAGGTGACCCTCCCTCAGTGTCCCTTGCTGGCCAGAGGCTTGCAGGACACGCTATTGCCTGCTGGCAGTCCAGGAAGGTCTGGGGGGAGAAGGAGGGCTAGGTGTTAAAAAGAGAATGCAGGGGGGTCAAGGGAAAAGAAAAGAGAAAAAAAAAAAAAACCCGCCTTAAGTAGATCCTGGCTACCTACCTAGAAGGTGGAGTCTGGGGCCTGGGGGTCTGGAAGTGGGGTGGGGGTCAGAGGTGACCCTCCCTCAGTGTCCCTTGCTGGCCAGAGGCTTGCAGGACACGCTATTGCCTGCTGGCAGTCCAGGAAGTTCTGGGGGGAGAAGGAGGGCTAGGTGTTAAAAAGAGAATGCAGGGGGGTCAAGGGAAAAGAAAAGAGAAAAAAAAAAAACCCGCCTTAAGTAGATCCTGGCTACCTACCTAGAAGGTGGAGTCTGGGGCCTGGGGGTCTGGAAGTGGGGTGGGGGTCAGAGGTGACCCTCCCTCAGTGTCCCTTGCTGGCCAGAGGCTTGCAGGACACGCTATTGCCTGCTGGCAGTCCAGGAAGGTCTGGGGGGAGAAGGAGGGCTAGGTGTTAAAAAGAGAATGCAGGGGGGTCAAGGGAAAAGAAAAGAGAAAAAAAAAAAACCCGCCTTAAGTAGATCCTGGCTACCTACCTAGAAGGTGGAGTCTGGGGCCTGGGGGTCTGGAAGTGGGGTGGGGGTCAGAGGTGACCCTCCCTCAGTGTCCCTTGCTGGCCAGAGGCTTGCAGGACACGCTATTGCCTGCTGGCAGTCCAGGAAGGTCTGGGGGGAGAAGGAGGGCTAGGTGTTAAAAAGAGAATGCAGGGGGGTCAAGGGAAAAGAAAAGAGAAAAAAAAAACCCGCATTAAGTAGATCCTGGCTACCTACCTAGAAGGTGGAGTCTGGGGCCTGGGGGTCTGGAAGTGGGGTGGGGGTCAGAGGTGACCCTCCTTCAGTGTCCCTTGCTGGCCAGAGGCTTGCAGGACACGCTATTGCCTGCTGGCAGTCCAGGAAGGTCTGT
>JAKSZU010000900.1:0-30140 GCA_026018925.1 Tupaia tana | reverse complement strand
TAGAAGGTGAGTCTGGGGCCTGGGGGTCTGGAAGTGGGGTGGGGGTCAGAGGTGACCCTCCCTCAGTATCCCTTGCTGGCCAGAGGCTTGCAGGAGACGCTATTGCCTGCTGGGAGTCCAGGAAAGTCTGGGGGAAGAAGGAGAACTAGGTGTTAAGAAGAGAATGCAGGGAGTTCAAGAGAAAAGAAGAAAGAAAAAAAAAAAAAAAAACCCCGCCTCAAGGAGATCCTGGCTACCTACCTAGAAGGTGGAGTCTGGGGCCTGGGGGTCTGGAAGTGGGGTGGGGGTCAGAGGTGACCCTCCCTCAGTATCCCTTGCTGGCCAGAGGCTTGCAGGAGACGCTATTGCCTGCTGGGAGTCCAGGAAAGTCTAGAGGTGGAGTCTGGGCCTGGGGGTCTGGAAGTGGGGTGGGGGTCAGAGGTGACCCTCCCTCAGTATCCCTTGCTGGCCAGAGGCTTGCAGGAGACGCTATTGCCTGCTGGGAGCCCAGGAAAGTCTAGAAGGTGGAGTCTGGGGCCTGGGGGTCTGGAAGTGGGGTGGGGGTCAGAGGTGACCCTCCCTCAGTATCCCTTGCTGGCCAGAGGCTTGCAGGAGACGCTATTGCCTGCTGGGAGTCCAGGAAAGTCTAGAAGGTGGAGTCTGGGGCCTGGGGGTCTGGAAGTGGGGTGGGGGTCAGAGGTGACCCTCCCTCAGTATCCCTTGCTTGCCAGAGGCTTGCAGGAGACGCTATTGCCTGCTGGGAGTCCAGGAAAGTCTGGGGGAAGAAGGAGAACTAGGTGTTAAGAAGAGAATGCAGGGAGTTCAAGAGAAAAGAAAACAAAGAAAAAAAAAAAAAACCCCGCCTCAAGGAGATCCTGGCTACCTACCTAAAAGGTGGAGTCTGGGGCCTGGGGGTCTGGAAGTGGGGTGGGGGGTCAGAGGTGACCCTCCCTCAGTATCCCTTGCTGGCCAGAGGCTTGCAGGAGACGCTATTGCCTGCTGGGAGTCCAGGAAAGTCTGGGGAAGAAGGAGAACTAGGTGTTAAGAAGAGAATGCAGGGAGTTCAAGAGAAAAGAAAAGAAAGAAAAAAAAAAAAAAAAAAAAACCCCGCCTCAAGGAGATCCTGGCTACCTACCTAGAAGGTGGAGTCTGGGGCCTGGGGGTCTGGAAGTGGGGTGGGGGTCAGAGGTGACCCTCCCTCAGTATCCCTTGCTGGCCAGAGGCTTGCAGGAGACGCTATTGCCTGCTGGGAGTCCAGGAAAGTCTGGGGAAGAAGGAGAACTAGGTGTTAAGAAGAGAATGCAGGGAGTTCAAGAGAAAAGAAAAGAAAGAAAAAAAAAAAAAAAAAAAAAAAACCCGCCTCAAGGAGATCCTGGCTACCTACCTAGAAGGTGGAGTCTGGGGCCTGGGGGTCTGGAAGTGGGGTGGGGGTCAGAGGTGACGCTCCCTCAGTATCCCTTGCTGGCCAGAGGCTTGCAGGAGACGCTATTGCCTGCTGGGAGTCCAGGAAAGTCTGGGGGAAGAAGAAGAACTAGGTGTTAAGAAGAGAATGCAGGGAGTTCAAGAGAAAAGAAAGAAAGAAAAAAAAAAAAAAACCCTCCTCAAGGAGATCCTGGCTACCTACCTAGAAGGTGGAGTCTGGGACCTGGGGGTCTGGAAGTGGGGTGGGGGTCAGAGGTGACCCTCCCTCAGTATCCCTTGCTGGCCAGAGGCTTGCAGGAGACGCTATTGCCTGCTGGGAGTCCAGGAAAGTCTAGAAGGTGGAGTTTGGGGCCTGGGGGTCTGGAAGTGGGGTGGGGGTCAGAGGTGACCCTCCCTCAGTATCCCTTGCTGGCCAGAGGCTTGCAGGAGACGCTATTGCCTGCTGGGAGTCCAGGAAAGTCTAGAAGGTGGAGTCTGGGGCCTGGGGGTCTGGAAGTGGGGTGGGGGTCAGAGGTGACCCTCCCTCAGTATCCCTTGCTGGCCAGAGGCTTGCAGGAGACGCTATTGCCTGCTGGGAGTCCAGGAAAGTCTAGAAGGAGGAGTCTGGGGCCTGGGGGTCTGGAAGTGGGGTGGGGGTCAGAGGTGACCCTCCCTCAGTATCCCTTGCTGGCCAGAGGCTTGCAGGAGACGCTATTGCCTGCTGGGAGTCCAGGAAAGTCTAGAAGGTGGAGTCTGGGGCCTGGGGGTCTGGAAGTGGGGTGGGGGTCAGAGGTGACCCTCCCTCAGTATCCCTTGCTGGCCAGAGGCTTGCAGGAGACGCTATTGCCTGCTGGGAGTCCAGGAAAGTCAAGAAGGTGGAGTCTGGGGCCTGGGGGTCTGGAAGTGGGGTGGGGGTCAGAGGTGACCCTCCCTCAGTATCCCTTGCTGGCCAGAGGCTTGCAGGAGACGCTATTGCCTGCTGGGAGTCCAGGAAAGTCTGGGGGAAGAAGGAGAACTAGGTGTTAAGAAGAGAATGCAGGGAGTTTAAGAGAAAAGAAAAGAAAGAAAAAAAAAAAAACCCCGCCTCAAGGAGATCCTGGCTACCTACCTAGAAGGTGGAGTCTGGGGCCTGGGGGTCTGGAAGTGGGGTGGGGGTCAGAGGTGACCCTCCCTCAGTATCCCTTGCTGGCCAGAGGCTTGCAGGAGACGCTATTGCCTGCTGGGAGTCAGGAAAATCTGGGGGAAGAAGGAGAACTAGGTGTTAAGAAGAGAATGGCCGGGAGTTCAAGAGAAAAGAAAAGAAAGAAAAAAAAAAAAAAACCCCGCCTCAAGGAGATCCTGGCTACCTACCTAGAAGGTGGAGTCTGGGGCCTGGGGGTCTGGAAGTGGGGTGGGGGTCAGAGGTGACCCTCCCTCAGTATCCCTTGCTGGCCAGAGGCTTGCAGGAGACGCTATTGCCTGCTGGGTGTCCAGGAAAGTCTGGGGGAAGAAGGAGAACTAGGTGTTAAGAAGAGAATGCAGGGAGTTCAAGAGAAAAGAAAACAAAGAAAAAAAAAAAAAACCCCGCCTCAAGGAGATCCTGGCTACCTACCTAAAAGGTGGAGTCTGGGGCCTGGGGGTCTGGAAGTGGGGTGGGGTCAGAGGTGACCCTCCCTCAGTATCCCTTGCTGGCCAGAGTCTTGCAGGAGACGCTATTGCCTGCTGGGAGTCCAGGAAAGTCTGGGGGAAGAAGGAGAACTAGGTGTTAAGAAGAGAATGCAGGGAGTTCAAGAGAAAAGAAAAGAAAGAAAAAAAAAAAAAAAAAAACCCCGCCTCAAGGAGATCCTGGCTACCTACCTAGAAGGTGGAGTCTGGGGCCTGGGGGTCTGGAAGTGGGGTGGGGGTCAGAGGTGACCCTCCCCTCAGTATCCCTTGCTGGCCAGAGGCTTGCAGGAGACGCTATTGCCTGCTGGGAGTCCAGGAAAGTCTGGGGGAAGAAGGAGAACTAGGTGTTAAGAAGAGAATGCAGGGAGTTCAAGAGAAAAGAAAAGAAAGAAAAAAAAAAAAAAAAAAAAAAAAACCCCGCCTCAAGGAGATCCTGGCTACCTACCTAGAAGGTGGAGTCTGGGGCCTGGGGGTCTGGAAGTGGGGTGGGGGTCAGAGGTGACGCTCCCTCAGTATCCCTTGCTGGCCAGAGGCTTGCAGGAGACGCTATTGCCTGCTGGGAGTCCAGGAAAGTCTGGGGGAAGAAGGAGAACTAGGTGTTAAGAAGAGAATGCAGGGAGTTTAAGAGAAAAGAAAAGAAAGAAAAAAAAAAAAAAACCCGCCTCAAGGAGATCCTGGCTACCTACCTAGAAGGTGGAGTCTGGGGCCTGGGGGTCTGGAAGTGGGGTGGGGGTCAGAGGTGACCCTCCCTCAGTATCCCTTGCTGGCCAGAGGCTTGCAGGAGACGCTATTGAATGCTGGTAGTCCAGGAAAGTCTAGAAGGTGGAGTTTGGGGCCTGGGGGTCTGGAAGTGGGGTGGGGGTCAGAGGTGACCCTCCCTCAGTATCCCTTGCTGGCCAGAGGCTTGCAGGAGACGCTATTGCCTGCTGGGAGTCCAGGAAAGTCTAGAAGGTGGAGTCTGGGGCCTGGGGGTCTGGAAGTGGGGTGGGGGTCAGAGGTGACCCTCCCTCAGTATCCCTTGGCTGGCCAGAGGCTGCAGGAGACGCTATTGCCTGCTGGGAGTCCAGGAAAGTCTAGAAGGTGGAGTCTGGGGCCTGGGGGTCTGGAAGTGGGGTGGGAGTCAGAGGTGACCCTCCCTCAGTATCCCTTGCTGGCCAGAGGCTTGCAGGAGACGCTATTGCCTGCTGGGAGTCCAGGAAAGTCTAGAAGGTGGAGTCTGGGGCCTGGGGGTCTGGAAGTGGGGTGGGGGTCAGAGGTGACCCTCCCTCAGTATCCCTTGCTGGCCAGAGGCTTGCAGGAGACGCTATTGCCTGCTGGGAGTCCAGGAAAGTCTAGAAGGTGGAGTCTGGGGCCTGGGGGTCTGGAAGTGGGGTGGGGGTCAGAGGTGACCCTCCCTCAGTATCCCTTGCTGGCCAGAGGCTTGCAGGAGACGCTATTGCCTGCTGGGAGTCCAGGAAAGTCTAGAAGGTGGAGTCTGGGGCCTGGGGGTCTGGAAGTGGGGTGGGGGACAGAGGTGACCCTCCCTCAGTATCCCTTGCTGGCCAGAGGCTTGCAGGAGACGCTATTGCCTGCTGGGAGTCCAGGAAAGTCTAGAAGGTGGAGTCTGGGGCCTGGGGGACTGGAAGTGTGGTGGGGGTCAGAGGTGACCCTCCCTCAGTATCCCTTGCTGGCCAGAGGCTTGCAGGAGACGCTATTGCCTGCTGGGAGTCCAGGAAAGTCTAGAAGGTGGAGTCTGGGGCCTGGGGGGTCTGGAAGTGGGGTGGGGGTCAGAGGTGACCCTCCCTCAGTATCCCTTGCTGGCCAGAGGCTTGCAGGAGACGGTATTGCCTGCTGGGAGTCCAGGAAAGTCTGGGGGAAGAAGGAGAACTAGGTGTTAAGAAGAGAATGCAGGGAGTTCAAGAGAAAAGAAAAGAAAGAAAAAAAAAAAAAAAAACCCGCCTCAAGGAGATCCTGGCTACCTACCTAGAAGGTGGAGTCTGGGGCCTGGGGGTCTGGAAGTGGGGTGGGGGTCAGAGGTGACCCTCCCTCAGTATCCCTTGCTGGCCAGAGGCTTGCAGGAGACGCTATTGCCTGCTGGGAGTCCAGGAAAGTCTGGGGGAAGAAGGAGAACTAGGTGTTAAAAAGAGAATGCAGGGAGTTCAAGAGAAAAGAAAAGAAAGAAAAAAAAAAAAAACCCCGCCTCAAGGAGATCCTGGCTACCTACCTAGAAGGTGGAGTCTGGGGCCTGGGGGTCTGGAAGTGGGGTGGGGGTCAGAGGTGACCCTCCCTCAGTATCCCTTGCTGGCCAGAGGCTTGCAGGAGACGCTATTGCCTGCTGGGAGTCCAGGAAAGTCTGGGGGAAGAAGGAGAACTAGGTGTTAAGAAGAGAATGCAGGGAGTTCAAGAGAAAAGAAAAGAAAGAAAAAAAAAAACACCGCCTCAAGGAGATCCTGGCTACCTACCTAGAAGGTGGAGTCTGGGGCCTGGGGGTCTGGAAGTGGGGTGGGGGTCAGAGGTGACCCTCCCTCATTATCCCTTGCTGGCCAGAGGCTTTCAGGAGACGCTATTGCCTGCTGGGAGTCCAGGAAAGTCTGGGGGAAGAAGGAGAACTAGGTGTTAAGAAGAGAATGCAGGGAGTTCAAGAGAAAAGAAAAGAAAGAAAAAAAAAAAAAAAAAAAAAACCCCGCCTCAAGGAGATCCTGGCTACCTACCTAGAAGGTGGAGTCTGGGGCCTGGGGGTCTGGAAGTGGGGTGGGGGTCAGAGGTGACCCTCCCTCAGTATCCCTTGCTGGCCAGAGGCTTGCAGGAGACGCTATTGCCTGCTGGGAGTCCAGGAAAGTCTGGGGGAAGAAGGAGAACTAGGTGTTAAGAAGAGAATGCAGGGAGTTCAAGAGAAAAGAAAAGAAAGAAAAAAAAAAAAAAAAACCCCGCCTCAAGGAGATCCTGGCTACCTACCTAGAAGGTGGAGTCTGGGGCCTGGGGGTCTGGAAGTGGGGTGGGGGTCAGAGGTGACCCTCCCTCAGTATCCCTTGCTGGCCAGAGGCTTGCAGGAGACGCTATTGCCTGCTGGGAGTCCAGGAAAGTCTAGAAGGTGGAGTCTGGGGCCTGGGGGTCTGGAAGTGGGGTGGGGGTCAGAGGTGACCCTCCCTCAGTATCCCTTGCTGGCCAGAGGCTTGCAGGAGACGCTATTGCCTGCTGGGAGCCCAGGAAAGTCTAGAAGGTGGAGTCTGGGGCCTGGGGGTCTGGAAGTGGGGTGGGGGTCAGAGGTGACCCTCCCTCAGTATCCCTTGCTGGCCAGAGGCTTGCAGGAGACGCTATTGCCTGCTGGGAGTCCAGGAAAGTCTAGAAGGTGGAGTCTGGGGCCTGGGGGTCTGGAAGTGGGGTGGGGGTCAGAGGTGACCCTCCCTCAGTATCCCTTGCTTGCCAGAGGCTTGCAGGAGACGCTATTGCCTGCTGGGAGTCCAGGAAAGTCTGGGGGAAGAAGGAGAACTAGGTGTTAAGAAGAGAATGCAGGGAGTTCAAGAGAAAAGAAAACAAAGAAAAAAAAAAAAAAAACCCCGCCTCAAGGAGATCCTGGCTACCTACCTAAAAGGTGGAGTCTGGGGCCTGGGGGTCTGGAAGTGGGGTGGGGGTCAGAGGTGACCCTCCCTCAGTATCCCTTGCTGGCCAGAGGCTTGCAGGAGACGCTATTGCCTGCTGGGAGTCCAGGAAAGTCTGGGGGAAGAAGGAGAACTAGGTGTTAAGAAGAGAATGCAGGGAGTTCAAGAGAAAAGAAAAGAAAGAAAAAAAAAAAAAAAAAAAAAACCCCGCCTCAAGGAGATCCTGGCTACCTACCTAGAAGGTGGAGTCTGGGGCCTGGGGGTCTGGAAGTGGGGTGGGGGTCAGAGGTGACCCTCCCTCAGTATCCCTTGCTGGCCAGAGGCTTGCAGGAGACGCTATTGCCTGCTGGGAGTCCAGGAAAGTCTGGGGGAAGAAGGAGAACTAGGTGTTAAGAAGAGAATGCAGGGAGTTCAAGAGAAAAGAAAAGAAAGAAAAAAAAAAAAAAAAAAAAAAAAAACCCGCCTCAAGGAGATCCTGGCTACCTACCTAGAAGGTGGAGTCTGGGGCCTGGGGGTCTGGAAGTGGGGGTGGGGGTCAGAGGTGACGCTCCCTCAGTATCCCTTGCTGGCCAGAGGCTTGCAGGAGACGCTATTGCCTGCTGGGAGTCCAGGAAAGTCTGGGGGAAGAAGAAGAACTAGGTGTTAAGAAGAGAATGCAGGGAGTTCAAGAGAAAAGAAAAGAAAGAAAAAAAAAAAAAAAACCCTCCTCAAGGAGATCCTGGCTACCTACCTAGAAGGTGGAGTCTGGGACCTGGGGGTCTGGAAGTGGGGTGGGGGTCAGAGGTGACCCTCCCTCAGTATCCCTTGCTGGCCAGAGGCTTGCAGGAGACGCTATTGCCTGCTGGGAGTCCAGGAAAGTCTAGAAGGTGGAGTTTGGGGCCTGGGGGTCTGGAAGTGGGGTGGGGGTCAGAGGTGACCCTCCCTCAGTATCCCTTGCTGGCCAGAGGCTTGCAGGAGACGCTATTGCCTGCTGGGAGTCCAGGAAAGTCTAGAAGGTGGAGTCTGGGGCCTGGGGGTCTGGAAGTGGGGTGGGGGTCAGAGGTGACCCTCCCTCAGTATCCCTTGCTGGCCAGAGGCTTGCAGGAGACGCTATTGCCTGCTGGGAGTCCAGGAAAGTCTAGAAGGTGGAGTCTGGGGCCTGGGGGTCTGGAAGTGGGGTGGGGGTCAGAGGTGACCCTCCCTCAGTATCCCTTGCTGGCCAGAGGCTTGCAGGAGACGCTATTGCCTGCTGGGAGTCCAGGAAAGTCTAGAAGGTGGAGTCTGGGGCCTGGGGGTCTGGAAGTGGGGTGGGGGTCAGAGGTGACCCTCCCTCAGTATCCCTTGCTGGCCAGAGGCTTGCAGGAGACGCTATTGCCTGCTGGGAGTCCAGGAAAGTCTAGAAGGTGGAGTCTGGGGCCTGGGGGTCTGGAAGTGGGGTGGGGGTCAGAGGTGACCCTCCCTCAGTATCCCTTGCTGGCCAGAGGCTTGCAGGAGACGCTATTGCCTGCTGGGAGTCCAGGAAAGTCTGGGGGAAGAAGGAGAACTAGGTGTTAAGAAGAGAATGCAGGGAGTTTAAGAGAAAAGAAAAGAAAGAAAAAAAAAAAAAAACCCCGCCTCAAGGAGATCCTGGCTACCTACCTAGAAGGTGGAGTCTGGGGCCTGGGGGTCTGGAAGTGGGGTGGGGGTCAGAGGTGACCCTCCCTCAGTATCCCTTGCTGGCCAGAGGCTTGCAGGAGACGCTATTGCCTGCTGGGAGTCCAGGAAAATCTGGGGGAAGAAGGAGAACTAGGTGTTAAGAAGAGAATGCAGGGAGTTCAAGAGAAAAGAAAAGAAAGAAAAAAAAAAAAAACCCCGCCTCAAGGAGATCCTGGCTACCTACCTAGAAGGTGGAGTCTGGGGCCTGGGGGTCTGGAAGTGGGGTGGGGGTCAGAGGTGACCCTCCCTCAGTATCCCTTGCTGGCCAGAGGCTTGCAGGAGACGCTATTGCCTGCTGGGTGTCCAGGAAAGTCTGGGGGAAGAAGGAGAACTAGGTGTTAAGAAGAGAATGCAGGGAGTTCAAGAGAAAAGAAAACAAAGAAAAAAAAAAAAAAACCCCGCCTCAAGGAGATCCTGGCTACCTACCTAAAAGGTGGAGTCTGGGGCCTGGGGGTCTGGAAGTGGGGTGGGGGTCAGAGGTGACCCTCCCTCAGTATCCCTTGCTGGCCAGAGTCTTGCAGGAGACGCTATTGCCTGCTGGGAGTCCAGGAAAGTCTGGGGGAAGAAGGAGAACTAGGTGTTAAGAAGAGAATGCAGGGAGTTCAAGAGAAAAGAAAAGAAAGAAAAAAAAAAAAAAAAAAAAACCCCGCCTCAAGGAGATCCTGGCTACCTACCTAGAAGGTGGAGTCTGGGGCCTGGGGGTCTGGAAGTGGGGTGGGGGTCAGAGGTGACCCTCCCTCAGTATCCCTTGCTGGCCAGAGGCTTGCAGGAGACGCTATTGCCTGCTGGGAGTCCAGGAAAGTCTGGGGGAAGAAGGAGAACTAGGTGTTAAGAAGAGAATGCAGGGAGTTCAAGAGAAAAGAAAAGAAAGAAAAAAAAAAAAAAAAAAAAAAAAAACCCCGCCTCAAGGAGATCCTGGCTACCTACCTAGAAGGTGGAGTCTGGGGCCTGGGGGTCTGGAAGTGGGGTGGGGGTCAGAGGTGACGCTCCCTCAGTATCCCTTGCTGGCCAGAGGCTTGCAGGAGACGCTATTGCCTGCTGGGAGTCCAGGAAAGTCTGGGGGAAGAAGGAGAACTAGGTGTTAAGAAGAGAATGCAGGGAGTTTAAGAGAAAAGAAAAGAAAGAAAAAAAAAAAAAAACCCGCCTCAAGGAGATCCTGGCTACCTACCTAGAAGGTGGAGTCTGGGGCCTGGGGGTCTGGAAGTGGGGTGGGGGTCAGAGGTGACCCTCCCTCAGTATCCCTTGCTGGCCAGAGGCTTGCAGGAGACGCTATTGAATGCTGGGAGTCCAGGAAAGTCTAGAAGGTGGAGTTTGGGGCCTGGGGGTCTGGAAGTGGGGTGGGGGTCAGAGGTGACCCTCCCTCAGTATCCCTTGCTGGCCAGAGGCTTGCAGGAGACGCTATTGCCTGCTGGGAGTCCAGGAAAGTCTAGAAGGTGGAGTCTGGGGCCTGGGGGTCTGGAAGTGGGGTGGGGGTCAGAGGTGACCCTCCCTCAGTATCCCTTGCTGGCCAGAGGCTTGCAGGAGACGCTATTGCCTGCTGGGAGTCCAGGAAAGTCTAGAAGGTGGAGTCTGGGGCCTGGGGGTCTGGAAGTGGGGTGGGAGTCAGAGGTGACCCTCCCTCAGTATCCCTTGCTGGCCAGAGGCTTGCAGGAGACGCTATTGCCTGCTGGGAGTCCAGGAAAGTCTAGAAGGTGGAGTCTGGGGCCTGGGGGTCTGGAAGTGGGGTGGGGGTCAGAGGTGACCCTCCCTCAGTATCACTTGCTGGCCAGAGGCTTGCAGGAGACGCTATTGCCTGCTGGGAGTCCAGGAAAGTCTAGAAGGTGGAGTCTGGGGCCTGGGGGTCTGGAAGTGGGGGTGGGGGTCAGAGGTGACCCTCCCTCAGTATCCCTTGCTGGCCAGAGGCTTGCAGGAGACGCTATTGCCTGCTGGGAGTCCAGGAAAGTCTAGAAGGTGGAGTCTGGGGCCTGGGGGTCTGGAAGTGGGGTGGGGGACAGAGGTGACCCTCCCTCAGTATCCCTTGCTGGCCAGAGGCTTGCAGGAGACGCTATTGCCTGCTGGGAGTCCAGGAAAGTCTAGAAGGTGGAGTCTGGGGCCTGGGGGACTGGAAGTGTGGTGGGGGTCAGAGGTGACCCTCCCTCAGTATCCCTTGCTGGCCAGAGGCTTGCAGGAGACGCTATTGCCTGCTGGGAGTCCAGGAAAGTCTAGAAGGTGGAGTCTGGGGCCTGGGGGTCTGGAAGTGGGGTGGGGGTCAGAGGTGACCCTCCCTCAGTATCCCTTGCTGGCCAGAGGCTTGCAGGAGACGGTATTGCCTGCTGGGAGTCCAGGAAAGTCTGGGGGAAGAAGGAGAACTAGGTGTTAAGAAGAGAATGCAGGGAGTTCAAGAGAAAAGAAAAGAAAGAAAAAAAAAAAAAAAAACCCGCCTCAAGGAGATCCTGGCTACCTACCTAGAAGGTGGAGTCTGGGGCCTGGGGGTCTGGAAGTGGGGTGGGGGTCAGAGGTGACCCTCCCTCAGTATCCCTTGCTGGCCAGAGGCTTGCAGGAGACGCTATTGCCTGCTGGGAGTCCAGGAAAGTCTGGGGGAAGAAGGAGAACTAGGTGTTAAAAAGAGAATGCAGGGAGTTCAAGAGAAAAGAAAAGAAAGAAAAAAAAAAAAAACCCCGCCTCAAGGAGATCCTGGCTACCTACCTAGAAGGTGGAGTCTGGGGCCTGGGGGTCTGGAAGTGGGGTGGGGGTCAGAGGTGACCCTCCCTCAGTATCCCTTGCTGGCCAGAGGCTTGCAGGAGACGCTATTGCCTGCTGGGAGTCCAGGAAAGTCTGGGGGAAGAAGGAGAACTAGGTGTTAAGAAGAGAATGCAGGGAGTTCAAGAGAAAAGAAAAGAAAGAAAAAAAAAAACACCGCCTCAAGGAGATCCTGGCTACCTACCTAGAAGGTGGAGTCTGGGGCCTGGGGGTCTGGAAGTGGGGTGGGGGTCAGAGGTGACCCTCCCTCAGTATCCCTTGCTGGCCAGAGGCTTTCAGGAGACGCTATTGCCTGCTGGGAGTCCAGGAAAGTCTGGGGGAAGAAGGAGAACTAGGTGTTAAGAAGAGAATGCAGGGAGTTCAAGAGAAAAGAAAAGAAAGAAAAAAAAAAAAAAAAAAAAAAAACCCCGCCTCAAGGAGATCCTGGCTACCTACCTAGAAGGTGGAGTCTGGGGCCTGGGGGTCTGGAAGTGGGGTGGGGGTCAGAGGTGACCCTCCCTCAGTATCCCTTGCTGGCCAGAGGCTTGCAGGAGACGCTATTGCCTGCTGGGAGTCCAGGAAAGTCTGGGGGAAGAAGGAGAACTAGGTGTTAAGAAGAGAATGCAGGGAGTTCAAGAGAAAAGAAAAGAAAGAAAAAAAAAAAAAAAAACCCCGCCTCAAGGAGATCCTGGCTACCTACCTAGAAGGTGGAGTCTGGGGCCTGGGGGTCTGGAAGTGGGGTGGGGGTCAGAGGTGACCCTCCCTCAGTATCCCTTGCTGGCCAGAGGCTTGCAGGAGACGCTATTGCCTGCTGGGAGTCCAGGAAAGTCTAGAAGGTGGAGTCTGGGGCCTGGGGGTCTGGAAGTGGGGTGGGGTTCAGAGGTGACCCTCCCTCAGTATCCCTTGCTGGCCAGAGGCTTGCAGGAGACGCTATTGCCTGCTGGGAGCCCAGGAAAGTCTAGAAGGTGGAGTCTGGGGCCTGGGGGTCTGGAAGTGGGGTGGGGGTCAGAGGTGACCCTCCCTCAGTATCCCTTGCTGGCCAGAGGCTTGCAGGAGACGCTATTGCCTGCTGGGAGTCCAGGAAAGTCTAGAAGGTGGAGTCTGGGGCCTGGGGTTCTGGAAGTGGGGTGGGGGTCAGAGGTGACCCTCCCTCAGTATCCCTTGCTTGCCAGAGGCTTGCAGGAGACGCTATTGCCTGCTGGGAGTCCAGGAAAGTCTGGGGGAAGAAGGAGAACTAGGTGTTAAGAAGAGAATGCAGGGAGTTCAAGAGAAAAGAAAAGAAAGAAAAAAAAAAAAAAAAACCCCGCCTCAAGGAGATCCTGGCTACCTACCTAGAAGGTGGAGTCTGGGGCCTGGGGGTCTGGAAGTGGGGTGGGGGTCAGAGGTGACCCTCCCTCAGTATCCCTTGCTGGCCAGAGGCTTGCAGGAGACGCTATTGCCTGCTGGGAGTCCAGGAAAGTCTGGGGGAAGAAGGAGAACTAGGTGGTAAGAAGAGAATGCAGGGAGTTCAAGAGAAAAGAAAAGAAAGAAAAAAAAAAAAACCCCGCCTCAAGGAGATCCTGGCTACCTACCTAGAAGGTGGAGTCTGGGGCCTGGGGGTCTGGAAGTGGGGTGGGGGTCAGAGGTGACCCTCCCTCAGTATCCCTTGCTGGCCAGAGGCTTGCAGGAGACGCTATTGCCTGCTGGGAGTCCAGGAAAGTCTGGGGGAAGAAGGAGAACTAGGTGTTAAGAAGAGAATGCAGGGAGTTCAAGAGAAAAGAAAACAAAGAAAAAAAAAAAAAAAAAACCCGTCTCAAGGAGATCCTGGCTACCTACCTAGAAGGTGGAGTCTGGGGCCTGGGGGTCCGGAAGTGGGGTGGGGGTCAGAGGTGACCCTCCCTCAGTATCCCTTGCTGGCCAGAGGCTTGCAGGAGACGCTATTGCCTGCTGGGAGTCCAGGAAAGTCTGGGGGAAGAAGGAGAACTAGGTGTTAAGAAGAGAATGCAGGGAGTTCAAGAGAAAAGAAAAGAAAGAAAAAAAAAAAAAAAACCCCGCCTCAAGGAGATCCTGGCTACCTACCTAGAAGGTGGAGTCTGGGGCCTGGGGGTCTGGAAGTGGGGTGGGGGTCAGAGGTGACCCTGCCTCAGTATCCCTTGCTGGCCAGAGGATTGCAGGAGACGCTATTGCCTGCTGGGAGTCCAGGAAAGTCTGGGGGAAGAAGGAGAACTAGGTGTTAAGAAGAGAATGCAGGGAGTTCAAGAGAAAAGAAAGGAAAGAAAAAAAAAACCCCGCCTCAAGGAGATCCTGGCTACCTACGTAGAAGGTGGAGTCTGGGGCCTGGGGGTCTGGAAGTGGGGTGGGGGTCAGAGGTGACCCTCCCTCAGTATCCCTTGCTGGCCAGAGGCTTGCAGGAGATGCTATTGCCTGCTGGGAGTCCAGGAAATTCTGGGGGAAGAAGGAGAACTAGGTGTTAAGAAGAGAATGCAGGGAGTTAAAGAGAAAAGAAAAGAAAAAAAAAAAAAAAAAAAAAAACCCCGCCTCAAGGAGATCCTGGCTACCTACCTAGAAGGTGGAGTCTGGGGCCTGGGGGTCTGGAAGTGGGGTGGGGGTCAGAGGTGACCCTCCCTCAGTATCCCTTGCTGGCCAGAGGCTTGCAGGAGACGCTATTGCCTGCTGGGAGTCCAGGAAAGTCTGGGGGAAGAAGGAGAACTAGGTGTTAAGAAGAGAATGCAGGGAGTTCAAGAGAAAAGAAAAGAAAGAAAAAAAAAAAAAAATAAACCCCGCCTCAAGGAGATCCTGGCTACCTACCTAGAAGGTGGAGTCTGGGGCCTGGGGGTCTGGAAGTGGGGTGGGGGTCAGAGGTGACCCTCCCTCAGTATCCCTTGCTGGCCAGAGGCTTGCAGGAGACGCTATTGCCTGCTGGGAGTCCAGGAAAGTCTGGGGGAAGAAGGAGAACTAGGTGTTAAGAAGAGAATGCAGGGAGTTCAAGAGAAAAGAAAAGAAAGAAAAAAAAAAAAAAAAAACCCCGCCTCAAGGAGATCCTGGCTACCTACCTAGAAGGTGGAGTCTGGGGCCTGGGGGTCTGGAAGTGGGGTGGGGGTCAGAGGTGACCCTCCCTCAGTATCCCTTGCTGGCCAGAGGCTTGCAGGAGACGCTATTGCCTGCTGGGAGTCCAGGAAAGTCTAGAAGGTGGAGTCTGGGGCCTGGGGGTCTGGAAGTGGGGTGGGGGTCAGAGGTGACCCTCCCTCAGTATCCCTTGCTGGCCAGAGGCTTGCAGGAGACGCTATTGCCTGCTGGGAGTCCAGGAAAGTCTAGAAGGTGGAGTCTGGGGCCTGGGGGTCTGGAAGTGGGGTGGGGGTCAGAGGTGACCCTCCCTCAGTATCCCTTGCTGGCCAGAGGCTTGCAGGAGACGCTATTGCCTGCTGGGAGTCCAGGAAAGTCTAGAAGGTGGAGTCTGGGGCCTGGGGGTCTGGAAGTGGGGTGGGGGTCAGAGGTGACCCTCCCTCAGTATCCCTTGCTGGCCAGAGGCTTGCAGGAGACGCTATTGCCTGCTGGGAGTCCAGGAAAGTCTGGGGGAAGAAGGAGAACTAGGTGTTAAGAAGAGAATGCAGGGAGTTCAAGAGAAAAGAAAAGAAAGAAAAAAAAAAAAAAAACCCCGCCTCAAGGAGATCCTGGCTACCTACCTAGAAGGTGGAGTCTGGGGCCTGGGGGTCTGGAAGTGGGGTGGGGGTCAGAGGTGACCCTCCCTCAGTATCCCTTGCTGGCCAGAGGCTTGCAGGAGACGCTATTGCCTGCTGGGAGTCCAGGAAAGTCTGGGGGAAGAAGGAGAACTAGGTGGTAAGAAGAGAATGCAGGGAGTTCAAGAGAAAAGAAAAGAAAGAAAAAAAAAAAAAACCCCGCCTCAAGGAGATCCTGGCTACCTACCTAGAAGGTGGAGTCTGGGGCCTGGGGGTCTGGAAGTGGGGTGGGGGTCAGAGGTGACCCTCCCTCAGTATCCCTTGCTGGCCAGAGGCTTGCAGGAGACGCTATTGCCTGCTGGGAGTCCAGGAAAGTCTGGGGGAAGAAGGAGAACTAGGTGTTAAGAAGAGAATGCAGGGAGTTCAAGAGAAAAGAAAACAAAGAAAAAAAAAAAAAAAAAACCCGTCTCAAGGAGATCCTGGCTACCTACCTAGAAGGTGGAGTCTGGGGCCTGGGGGTCTGGAAGTGGGGTGGGGGTCAGAGGTGACCCTCCCTCAGTATCCCTTGCTGGCCAGAAGCTTGCAGGAGACGCTATTGCCTGCTGGGAGTCCAGGAAAGTCTGGGGGAAGAAGGAGAACTAGGTGTTAAGAAGAGAATGCAGGGAGTTCAAGAGAAAAGAAAAGAAAGAAAAAAAAAAAAAAAAACCCCGCCTCAAGGAGATCCTGGCTACCTACCTAGAAGGTGGAGTCTGGGGCCTGGGGGTCTGGAAGTGGGGTGGGGGTCAGAGGTGACCCTCCCTCAGTATCCCTTGCTGGCCAGAGGCTTGCAGGAGACGCTATTGCCTGCTGGGAGTCCAGGAAAGTCTGGGGGAAGAAGGAGAACTAGGTGTTAAGAAGAGAATGCAGGGAGTTCAAGAGAAAAGAAAAGAAAGAAAAAAAAAAACCCCGCCTCAAGGAGATCCTGGCTACCTACGTAGAAGGTGGAGTCTGGGGCCTGGGGGTCTGGAAGTGGGGTGGGGGTCAGAGGTGACCCTCCCTCAGTATCCCTTGCTGGCCAGAGGCTTGCAGGAGATGCTATTGCCTGCTGGGAGTCCAGGAAATTCTGGGGGAAGAAGGAGAACTAGGTGTTAAGAAGAGAATGCAGGGAGTTAAAGAGAAAAGAAAAGAAAAAAAAAAAAAAAAAAAAAAACCCGCCTCAAGGAGATCCTGGCTACCTACCTAGAAGGTGGAGTCTGGGGCCTGGGGGTCTGGAAGTGGGGTGGGGGTCAGAGGTGACCCTCCCTCAGTATCCCTTGCTGGCCAGAGGCTTGCAGGAGACGCTATTGCCTGCTGGGAGTCCAGGAAAGTCTGGGGGAAGAAGGAGAACTAGGTATTAAGAAGAGAATGCAGGGAGTTCAAGAGAAAAGAAAAGAAAGAAAAAAAAAAAAAAAAAAAACCCCGCCTCAAGGAGATCCTGGCTACCTACCTAGAAGGTGGAGTCTGGGGCCTGGGGGTCTGGAAGTGGGGTGGGGGTCAGAGGTGACCCTCCCTCAGTATCCCTTGCTGGCCAGAGGCTTGCAGGAGACGCTATTGCCTGCTGGGAGTCCAGGAAAGTCTGGGGGAAGAAGGAGAACTAGGTGTTAAGAAGAGAATGCAGGGAGTTCAAGAGAAAAGAAAACAAAGAAAAAAATAAAAAAACCCCGCCTCAAGGAGATCCTGGCTACCTACCTAAAAGGTGGAGTCTGGGGCCTGGGGGTCTGGAAGTGGGGTGGGGGTCAGAGGTGACCCTCCCTCAGTATCCCTTGCTGGCCAGAGGCTTGCAGGAGACGCTATTGCCTGCTGGGAGTCCAGGAAAGTCTGGGGGAAGAAGGAGAACTAGGTGTTAAGAAGAGAATGCAGGGAGTTCAAGAGAAAAGAAAAGAAAAAAAAAAAAAAAAAAAAAAACCCGCCTCAAGGAGATCCTGGCTACCTACCTAGAAGGTGGAGTCTGGGGCCTGGGGGTCTGGAAGTGGGGTGGGGGTAAGAGGTGACCCTCCCTCAGTATCCCTTGCTGGCCAGAGGCTTGCAGGAGACGCTATTGCCTGCTGGGAGTCCAGGAAAGTCTGGGGGAAGAAGGAGAACTAGGTGTTAAGAAGAGAATGCAGGGAGTTCAAGAGAAAAGAAAAGAAAGAAAAAAAAAAAAAAAAAAAAAAAAAACCCCGCCTCAAGGAGATCCTGGCTACCTACCTAGAAGGTGGAGTCTGGGGCCTGGGGGTCTGGAAGTGGGGTGGGGGTCAGAGGTGACGCTCCCTCAGTATCCCTTGCTGGCCAGAGGCTTGCAGGAGACGCTATTGCCTGCTGGGAGTCCAGGAAAGTCTGGGGGAAGAAGGAGAACTAGGTGTTAAGAAGAGAATGCAGGGAGTTCAAGAGAAAAGAAAAGAAAGAAAAAAAAAAAACCCGCCTCAAGGAGATCCTGGCTACCTACCTAGAAGGTGGAGTCTGGGGCCTGGGGGTCTGGAAGTGGGGTGGGGGTCAGAGGTGACCCTCCCTCAGTATCCCTTGCTGGCCAGAGGCTTGCAGGAGACGCTATTGCCTGCTGGGAGTCCAGGAAAGTCTAGAAGGTGGAGTTTGGGGCCTGGGGGTCTGGAAGTGGGGTGGGGGTCAGAGGTGACCCTCCCTCAGTATCCCTTGCTGGCCAGAGGCTTGCAGGAGACGCTATTGCCTGCTGGGAGTCCAGGAAAGTCTAGAAGGTGGAGTCTGGGGCCTGGGGGTCTGGAAGTGGGGTGGGGGTCAGAGGTGACTCTCCCTCAGTATCCCTTGCTGGCCAGAGGCTTGCAGGAGACGCTATTGCCTGCTGGGAGTCCAGGAAAGTCTAGAAGGTGGAGTCTGGGGCCTGGGGGTCTGGAAGTGGGGTGGGGGTCAGAGGTGACCCTCCCTCAGTATCCCTTGCTGGCCAGAGGCTTGCAGGAGACGCTATTGCCTGCTGGGAGTCCAGGAAAGTCTAGAAGGTGGAGTCTGGGGCCTGGGGGTCTGGAAGTGGGGTGGGGGTCAGAGGTGACCCTCCCTCAGTATCCCTTGCTGGCCAGAGGCTTGCAGGAGACGCTATTGCCTGCTGGGAGTCCAGGAAAGTCTAGAAGGTGGAGTCTGGGGCCTGGGGGTCTGGAAGTGGGGTGGGGGTCAGAGGTGACCCTCCCTCAGTATCCCTTGCTGGCCAGAGGCTTGCAGGAGACGCTATTGCCTGCTGGGAGTCCAGGAAAGTCTAGAAGGTGGAGTCTGGGGCCTGGGGGTCTGGAAGTGGGGTGGGGGGTCAGAGGTGACCCTCCCTCAGTATCCCTTGCTGGCCAGAGGCTTGCAGGAGACGCTATTGCCTGCTGGGAGTCCAGGAAAGTCTAGAAGGTGGAGTCTGGGGCCTGGGGGACTGGAAGTGGGGGTGGGGGTCAGAGGTGACCCTCCCTCAGTATCCCTTGCTGGCCAGAGGCTTGCAGGAGACGCTATTGCCTGCTGGGAGTCCAGGAAAGTCTAGAAGGTGGAGTCTGGGGCCTGGGGGTCTGGAAGTGGGGTGGGGGTCAGAGGTGACCCTCCCTCAGTATCCCTTGCTGGCCAGAGGCTTGCAGGAGACGGTATTGCCTGCTGGGAGTCCAGGAAAGTCTGGGGGAAGAAGGAGAACTAGGTGTTAAGAAGAGAATGCAGGGAGTTCAAGAGAAAAGAAAAGAAAGAAAAAAAAAAAAAAAACCCGCCTCAAGGAGATCCTGGCTACCTACCTAGAAGGTGGAGTCTGGGGCCTGGGGGTCTGGAAGTGGGGTGGGGGGTCAGAGGTGACCCTCCCTCAGTATCCCTTGCTGGCCAGAGGCTTGCAGGAGACGCTATTGCCTGCTGGGAGTCCAGGAAAGTCTGGGGGAAGAAGGAGAACTAGGTGTTAAAAAGAGAATGCAGGGAGTTCAAGAGAAAAGAAAAGAAAGAAAAAAAAAAAAAAACCCCGCCTCAAGGAGATCCTGGCTACCTACCTAGAAGGTGGAGTCAGGGGCCTGGGGGTCTGGAAGTGGGGTGGGGGTCAGAGGTGACCCTCCCTCAGTATCCCTTGCTGGCCAGAGGCTTGCAGGAGACCCTATTGCCTGCTGGGAGTCCAGGAAAGTCTGGGGGAAGAAGGAGAACTAGGTGTTAAGAAGAGAATGCAGGGAGTTCAAGAGAAAAGAAAAGAAAGAAAAAAAAAAAAAAAAAAACCCGCCTCAAGGAGATCCTAGCTACCTACCTAGAAGGTGGAGTCTGGGGCCTGGGGGTCTGGAAGTGGGGTGGGGGTCAGAGGTGACCCTCCCTCAGTATCCCTTGCTGGCCAGAGGCTTGCAGGAGACGCTATTGCCTGCTGGGAGTCCAGGAAAGTCTGGGGGAAGAAGGAGAACTAGGTGTTAAGAAGAGAATGCAGGGAGTTCAAGAGAAAAGAAAAGTAAGAAAAAAAAAAAACCCCGCCTCAAGGAGATCCTGGCTACCTACCTAGAAGGCGGAGAATGGGGCCTGGGGGTCTGGAAGTGGGGTGGGGGTCAGAGGTGACCCTCCCTCAGTATCCCTTGCTGGCCAGAGGCTTTCAGGAGACGCTATTGCCTGCTGGGAGTCCAGGAAAGTCTGGGGGAAGAAGGAGAACTAGGTGTTAAGAAGAGAATGCAGGGAGTTCAAGAGAAAAGAAAAGAAAGAAAAAAAAAAAAAAAAAAACCCCGCCTCAAGGAGATCCTGGCTACCTACCTAGAAGGTGGAGTCTGGGGCCTGGGGGTCTGGAAGTGGGGTGGGGGTCAGAGGTGACCCTCCCTCAGTATCCCTTGCTGGCCAGAGGCTTGCAGGAGACGCTATTGCCTGCTGGGAGTCCAGGAAAGTCTGGGGGAAGAAGGAGAACTAGGTGTTAAGAAGAGAATGCAGGGAGTTCAAGAGAAAAGAAAAGAAAGAAAAAAAAAAAAAACCCCGCCTCAAGGAGATCCTGGCTACCTACCTAGAAGGTGGAGTCTGGGGCCTGGGGGTCTGGAAGTGGGGTGGGGGTCAGAGGTGACCCTCCCTCAGTATCCCTTGCTGGCCAGAGGCTTGCAGGAGACGCTATTGCCTGCTGGGAGTCCAGGAAAGTATAGAAGGTGGAGTCTGGGGCCTGGGGGTCTGGAAGTGGGGTGGGGGTCAGAGGTGACCCTCCCTCAGTATCCCTTGCTGGCCAGAGGCTTGCAGGAGACGATATTGCCTGCTGGGAGTCCAGGAAAGTCTAGAAGGTGGAGTCTGGGGCCTGGGGGTCTGGAAGTGGGGTGGGGGTCAGAGGTGACCCTCCCTCAGTATCCCTTGCTGGCCAGAGGCTTGCAGGAGACGCTATTGCCTGCTGGGAGTCCAGGAAAGTCTAGAAGGTGGAGTCTGGGGCCTGGGGGTCTGGAAGTGGGGTGGGGGTCAGAGGTGACCCTCCCTCAGTATCCCTTGCTGGCCAGAGGCTTGCAGGAGACGCTATTGCCTGCTGGGAGTCCAGGAAAGTCTGGGGGAAGAAGGAGAACTAGGTGTTAAGAAGAGAATGCAGGGAGTTCAAGAGAAAAGAAAAGAAAGAAAAAAAAAAAAAAAACCCCGCCTCAAGGAGATCCTGGCTACCTACCTAGAAGGTGGAGTCTGGGGCCTGGGGGTCTGGAAGTGGGGTGGGGGTCAGAGGTGACCCTCCCTCAGTATCCCTTGCTGGCCAGAGGCTTGCAGGAGACGCTATTGCCTGCTGGGAGTCCAGGAAAGTCTGGGGGAAGAAGGAGAACTAGGTGTTAAGAAGAGAATGCAGGGAGTTCAAGAAAAAGAAAACAAAGAAAAAAAAAATAAAAAACCCGCCTCAAGGAGATCCTGGCTACCTACCTAGAAGTTGGAGTCTGGGGCCTGGGGGTCTGGAAGTGGGGTGGGGGTCAGAGGTGACCCTCCCTCAGTATCCCTTGCTGGCCAGAGGCTTGCAGGAGACGCTATTGCCTGCTGGGAGTCCAGGAAAGTCTGGGGGAAGAAGGAGAACTAGGTGTTAAGAAGAGAATGCAGGGAGTTCAAGAGAAAAGAAAAGAAAGAAAAAAAAAAAAAAAAAAAAACCCCGCCTCAAGGAGATCCTGGCTACCTACCTAGAAGGTGGAGTCTGGGGCCTGGGGGTCTGGAAGTGGGGTGGGGGTCAGAGGTGACCCTCCCTCAGTATCCCTTGCTGGCCAGAGGCTTGCAGGAGACGCTATTGCCTGCTGGGAGTCCAGGAAAGTCTGGGGGAAGAAGGAGAACTAGGTGTTAAGAAGAGAATGCAGGGAGTTCAAGAGAAAAGAAAAGAAAGAAAAAAAAAAAAAAAAAAAAAACCCCGCCTCAAGGAGATCCTGGCTACCTACCTAGAAGGTGGAGTCTGGGGTCTGGGGGTCTGGAAGTGGGGTGGGGGTCAGAGGTGACCCTCCCTCAGTATCCCTTGCTGGCCAGAGGCTTGCAGGAGACGCTATTGCCTGCTGGGAGTCCAGGAAAGTCTGGGGGAAGAAGGAGAACTAGGTGTTAAGAAGAGAATGCAGGGAGTTCAAGAGAAAAGAAAAGAAAGAAAAAAAAAAAACCCCGCCTCAAGGAGATCCTGGCTACCTACCTAGAAGGTGGAGTCTGGGGCCTGGGGGTCTGGAAGTGGGGTGGGGGTCAGAGGTGACCCTCCCTCAGTATCCCTTGCTGGCCAGAGGCTTGCAGGAGACGCTATTGCCTGCTGGGAGTCCAGGAAAGTCTAGAAGGTGGAGTCTGGGGCCTGGGGGTCTGGAAGTGGGGTGGGGGTCAGAGGTGACCCTCCCTCAGTATCCCTTGCTGGCCAGAGGCTTGCAGGAGACGCTATTGCCTGCTGGGAGTCCAGGAAAGTCTAGAAGGTGGAGTCTGGGGCCTGGGGGTCTGGAAGTGGGGTGGGGGGTCAGAGGTGACCCTCCCTCAGTATCCCTTGCTGGCCAGAGGCTTGCAGGAGACGCTATTGCCTGCTGGGAGTCCAGGAAAGTCTAGAAGGTGGAGTTTGGGGCCTGGGGGTCTGGAAGTGGGGTGGGGGGTCAGAGGTGACCCTCCCTCAGTATCCCTTGCTGGCCAGAGGCTTGCAGGAGACGCTATTGCCTGCTGGGAGTCCAGGAAAGTCTAGAAGGTGGAGTCTGCGGCCTGGGGGTCTGGAAGTGGGGTGGGGGTCAGAGGTGACCCTCCCTCAGTATCCCTTGCTGGCCAGAGGCTTGCAGGAGACGCTATTGCCTGCTGGGAGTCCAGGAAAGTCTAGAAGGTGGAGTCTGGGGCCTGGGGGTCTGGAAGTGGGGTGGGGGTCAGAGGTGACCCTCCCTCAGTATCCCTTGCTGGCCAGAGGCTTGCAGGAGACGCTATTGCCTGCTGGGAGTCCAGGAAAGTCTAGAAGGTGGAGTCTGGGGCCTGGGTGTCTGGAAGTGGGGTGGGGGTCAGAGGTGACCCTCCCTCAGTATCCCTTGCTGGCCAGAGGCTTGCAGGAGACGCTATTGCCTGCTGGGAGTCCAGGAAAGTCTAGAAGGTGGAGTCTGGGGCCTGGGGGTCTGGAAGTGGGGTGGGGGTCAGAGGTGACCCTCCCTCAGTATCCCTTGCTGGCCAGAGGCTTGCAGGAGACGCTATTGCCTGCTGGGAGTCCAGGAAAGTCTAGAAGGTGGAGTCTGGGGCCTGGGGGTCTGGAAGTGGGGTGGGGGACAGAGGTGACCCTCCCTCAGTATCCCTTGCTGGCCAGAGGCTTGCAGGAGACGCTATTGCCTGCTGGGGGTCCAGGAAAGTCTAGAAGGTGGAGTCTGGGGCCTGGGGGACTGGAAGTGGGGTGGGGGTCAGAGGTGACCCTCCCTCAGTATCCCTTGCTGGCCAGAGGCTTGCAGGAGACGCTATTGCCTGCTGGGAGTCCAGGAAAGTCTAGAAGGTGGAGTCTGGGGCCTGGGGGTCTGGAAGTGGGGTGGGGGTCAGAGGTGACCCTCCCTCAGTATCCCTTGCTGGCCAGAGGCTTGCAGGAGACGGTATTGCCTGCTGGGAGTCCAGGAAAGTCTGGGGGAAGAAGGAGAACTAGGTGTTAAGAAGAGAATGCAGGGAGTTCAAGAGAAAAGAAAAGAAAGAAAAAAAAAAAAAACCCGCCTCAAGGAGATCCTGGCTACCTACCTAGAAGGTGGAGTCTGGGGCCTGGGGGTCTGGAAGTGGGGTGGGGGTCAGAGGTGACCCTCCCTCAGTATCCCTTGCTGGCCAGAGGCTTGCAGGAGACGCTATTGCCTGCTGGGAGTCCAGGAAAGTCTGGGGGAAGAAGTAGAACTAGGTGTTAAAAAGAGAATGCAGGGAGTTCAAGAGAAAAGAAAAGAAAGAAAAAAAAAAAAAACCCCGCCTCAAGGAGATCCTGGCTACCTACCTAGAAGGTGGAGTCTGGGGCCTGGGGGTCTGGAAGTGGGGTGAGGGTCAGAGGTGACCCTCCCTCAGTATCCCTTGCTGGCCAGAGGCTTGCAGGAGACGCTATTGCCTGCTGGGAGTCCAGGAAAGTCTGGGGGAAGAAGGAGAACTAGGTGTTAAGAAGAGAATGCAGGGAGTTCAAGAGAAAAGAAAAGAAAGAAAAAAAAAAAAAAAAAAAAAACCCGCCTCAAGGAGATCCTAGCTACCTACCTAGAAGGTGGAGTCTGGGGCCTGGGGGTCTGGAAGTGGGGTGGGGGTCAGAGGTGACCCTCCCTCAGTATCCCTTGCTGGCCAGAGGCTTGCAGGAGACGCTATTGCCTGCTGGGAGTCCAGGAAAATCTGGGGGAAGAAGGAGAACTAGGTGTTAAGAAGAGAATGCAGGGAGTTCAAGAAAAAAGAAAAGTAAGAAAAAAAAAAAAACCCCGCCTCAAGGAGATCCTGGCTACCTACCTAGAAGGTGGAGTCTGGGGCCTGGGGGTCTGGAAGTGGGGTGGGGGGTCAGAGGTGACCCTCCCTCAGTATCCCTTGCTGGCCAGAGGCTTTCAGGAGACGCTATTGCCTGCTGGGAGTCCAGGAAAGTCTGGGGGAAGAAGGAAAACTAGGTGTTAAGAAGAGAATGCAGGGAGTTCAAGAGAAAAGAAAAGAAAGAAAAAAAAAAAAAAAAAAAAACCCCGCCTCAAGGAGATCCTGGCTACCTACCTAGAAGGTGGAGTCTGGGGCCTGGGGGTCTGGAAGTGGGGTGGGGGTCAGAGGTGACCCTCCCTCAGTATCCCTTGCTGGCCAGAGGCTTGCAGGAGACGCTATTGCCTGCTGGGAGTCCAGGAAAGTCTGGGGGAAGAAGGGGAACTAGGTGTTAAGAAGAGAATGCAGGGAGTTCAAGAGAAAAGAAAAGAAAGAAAAAAAAAAAAAAACCCCGCCTCAAGGAGATCCTGGCTACCTACCTAGAAGGTGGAGTCTGGGGCCTGGGGGTCTGGAAGTGGGGTGGGGGTCAGAGGTGACCCTCCCTCAGTATCCCTTGCTGGCCAGAGGCTTGCAGGAGACGCTATTGCCTGCTGGGAGTCCAGGAAAGTCTAGAAGGTGGAGTCTGGGGCCTGGGGGTCTGGAAGTGGGGTGGGGGTCAGAGGTGACCCTCCCTCAGTATCCCTTGCTGGCCAGAGGCTTGCAGGAGACGATATTGCCTGCTGGGAGTCCAGGAAAGTCTAGAAGGTGGAGTCTGGGGCCTGGGGGTCTGGAAGTGGGGTGGGGGTCAGAGGTGACCCTCCCTCAGTATCCCTTGCTGGCCAGAGGCTTGCAGGAGACGCTATTGCCTGCTGGGAGTCCAGGAAAGTCTAGAAGGTGGAGTCTGGGGCCTGGGGGTCTGGAAGTGGGGTGGGGGTCAGAGGTGACCCTCCCTCAGTATCCCTTGCTGGCCAGAGGCTTGCAGGAGACGCTATTGCCTGCTGGGAGTCCAGGAAAGTCTGGGGGAAGAAGGAGAACTAGGTGTTAAGAAGAGAATGCAGGGAGTTCAAGAGAAAAGAAAAGAAAGAAAAAAAAAAAAAAACCCGCCTCAAGGAGATCCTGGCTACCTACCTAGAAGGTGGAGTCTGGGGCCTGGGGGTCTGGAAGTGGGGTGGGGGTCAGAGGTGACCCTCCCTCAGTATCCCTTGCTGGCCAGAGGCTTGCAGGAGACGCTATTGCCTGCTGGGAGTCCAGGAAAGTCTGGGGGAAGAAGGAGAACTAGGTGGTAAGAAGAGAATGCAGGGAGTTCAAGAGAAAAGAAAAGAAAGAAAAAAAAAAAAAACCCCGCCTCAACGAGATCCTGGCTACCTACCTAGAAGGTGGAGTCTGGGGCCTGGGGGTCTGGAAGTGGGGTGGGGGTCAGAGGTGACCCTCCCTCAGTATCCCTTGCTGGCCAGAGGCTTGCAGGAGACGCTATTGCCTGCTGGGAGTCCAGGAAAGTCTGGGGGAAGAAGGAGAACTAGGTGTTAAGAAGAGAATGCAGGGAGTTCAAGAGAAAAGAAAACAAAGAAAAAAAAAAAAAAAAACCCGCCTCAAGGAGATCCTGGCTACCTACCTAGAAGGTGGAGTCTGGGGCCTGGGGGTCTGGAAGTGGGGTGGGGGTCAGAGGTGACCCTCCCTCAGTATCCCTTGCTGGCCAGAGGGCTTGCAGGAGACGCTATTGCCTGCTGGGAGTCCAGGAAAGTCTGGGGGAAGAAGGAGAACTAGGTGTTAAGAAGAGAATGCAGGGAGTTCAAGAGAAAAGAAAAGAAAGAAAAAAAAAAAAAAAACCCCGCCTCAAGGAGATCCTGGCTACCTACCTAGAAGGTGGAGTCTGGGGCCTGGGGGTCTGGAAGTGGGGTGGGGGTCAGAGGTGACCCTCCCTCAGTATCCCTTGCTGGCCAGAGGCTTGCAGGAGACGCTATTGCCTGCTGGGAGTCCAGGAAAGTCTGGGGGAAGAAGGAGAACTAGGTGTTAAGAAGAGAATGCAGGGAGTTCAAGAGAAAAGAAAAGAAAGAAAAAAAAAAAAACCCCGCCTCAAGGAGATCCTGGCTACCTACGTAGAAGGTGGAGTCTGGGGCCTGGGGGTCTGGAAGTGGGGTGGGGGTCAGAGGTGACCCTCCCTCAGTATCCCTTGCTGGCCAGAGGCTTGCAGGAGATGCTATTGCCTGCTGGGAGTCCAGGAAATTCTGGGGGAAGAAGGAGAACTAGGTGTTAAGAAGAGAATGCAGGGAGTTAAAGAGAAAAGAAAAGAAAGAAAAAAAAAAAAAAAAAAAACCCCGCCTCAAGGAGATCCTGGCTACCTACCTAGAAGGTGGAGTCTGGGGCCTGGGGGTCTGGAAGTGGGGTGGGGGTCAGAGGTGACCCTCCCTCAGTATCCCTTGCTGGCCAGAGGCTTGCAGGAGACGCTATTGCCTGCTGGGAGTCCAGGAAAGTCTGGGGGAAGAAGGAGAACTAGGTGTTAAGAAGAGAATGCAGGGAGTTCAAGAGAAAAGAAAAGAAAGAAAAAAAAAAAAAAAAAAAAAAACCCCGCCTCAAGGAGATCCTGGCTACCTACCTAGAAGGTGGAGTCTGGGGCCTGGGGGTCTGGAAGTGGGGTGGGGGTCAGAGGTGACCCTCCCTCAGTATCCCTTGCTGGCCAGAGGCTTGCAGGAGACGCTATTGCCTGCTGGGAGTCCAGGAAAGTCTGGGGGAAGAAGGAGAACTAGGTGTTAAGAAGAGAATGCAGGGAGTTCAAGAGAAAAGAAAAGAAAGAAAAAAAAAAAACCCCGCCTCAAGGAGATCCTGGCTACCTACCTAGAAGGTGGAGTCTGGGGCCTGGGGGTCTGGAAGTGGGGTGGGGGTCAGAGGTGACCCTCCCTCAGTATCCCTTGCTGGCCAGAGGCTTGCAGGAGACGCTATTGCCTGCTGGGAGTCCAGGAAAGTCTAGAAGGTGGAGTCTGGGGCCTGGGGGTCTGAAAGTGGGGTGGGGGTCAGAGGTGACCCTCCCTCAGTATCCCTTGCTGGCCAGAGGCTTGCAGGAGACGCTATTGCCTGCTGGGAGTCCAGGAAAGTCTAGAAGGTGGAGTCTGGGGCCTGGGGGTCTGGAAGTGGGGTGGGGGTCAGAGGTGACCCTCCCTCAGTATCCCTTGCTGGCCAGAGGCTTGCAGGAGACGCTATTGCCTGCTGGGAGTCCAGGAAAGTCTAGAAGGTGGAGTCTGGGGCCTGGGGGTCTGGAAGTGGGGTGGGGGTCAGAGGTGACCCTCCCTCAGTATCCCTTGCTGGCCAGAGGCTTGCAGGAGACGCTATTGCCTGCTGGGAGTCCAGGAAAGTCTAGAAGGTGGAGTCTGGGACCTGGGGGTCTGGAAGTGGGGTGGGGGTCAGAGGTGACCCTCCCTCAGTGTCCCTTGCTGGCCAGAGGCTTGCAGGAGACGCTATTGCCTGCTGGGAGTCCAGGAAAGTCTAGAAGGTGGAGTCTGGGGCCTGGGGGTCTGGAAGTGGGGTGGGGGTCAGAGGTGACCCTCCCTCAGTATCCCTTGCTGGCCAGAGGCTTGCAGGAGACGCTATTGCCTGCTGGGAGTCCAGGAAAGTCTAGAAGGTGGAGTCTGGGGCCTGGGGGTCTGGAAGTGGGGTGGGGGTCAGAGGTGACCCTCCCTCAGTATCCCTTGCTGGCCAGAGGCTTGCAGGAGACGCTATTGCCTGCTGGGAGTCCAGGAAAGTCTAGAAGGTGGAGTCTGGGGCCTGGGGGTCTGGAAGTGGGGTGGGCGTCAGAGGTGACCCTCCCTCAGTATCCCTTGCTGGCCAGAGGCTTGCAGGAGACGCTATTGCCTGCTGGGAGTCCAGGAAAGTCTGGGGGAAGAAGAAGAACTAGGTGTTAAGAAGAGAATACAGGGAGTTCAAGAGAAAAGAAAAGAAAGAAAAAAAAAAAAGAAAAAACCCCGCCTCAAGGAGATCCTGGCTACCTACCTAGAAGGTGGAGTCTGGGGCCTGGGGGTCTGGAAGTGGGGTGGGGGTCAGAGGTGACCCTCCCTCAGTATCCCTTGCTGGCCAGAGGCTTGCAGGAGACGCTATTGCCTGCTGGGAGTCCAGGAAAGTCTGGGGGGAAGAAGGAGAACTAGGTGTTAAGAAGAGAATGCAGGGAGTTCAAGAGAAAAGAAAAGAAAGAAAAAAAAAAAAAAAAAAAACCCCGCCTCAAGGAGATCCTGGCTACCTACCTAGAAGGTGGAGTCTGGGGCCTGGGGGTCTGGAAGAGGGGTGGGGGTCAGAGGTGACCCTCCCTCAGTATCCCTTGCTGGCCAGAGGCTTGCAGGAGACGCTATTGCCTGCTGGGAGTCCAGGAAAGTCTGGGGGAAGAAGGAGAACTAGGTGTTAAGAATAGAATGCGGGGAGTTCAAGAGAAAAGAAAAGAAAGAAAAAAAAAAAAAACCCCGCCTCAAGGAGATCCTGGCTACCTACCTAGAAGGTGGAGTCTGGGGCCTGGGGGTCTGGAAGTGGGGTGGGGGTCAGAGGTGACCCTCCCTCAGTATCCCTTGCTGGCCAGAGGCTTGCAGGAGACGCTATTGCCTGCTGGGAGTCCAGGAAAGTCTGGGGAAAGAAGGAGAACTAGGTGTTAAGAAGAGAATGCAGGGAGTTCAAGAGAAAAGAAAATAAAGAAAAAAAAAAAAACCCCGCCTCAAAGAGATCCTGGCTACCTACCTAGAAGGTGGAGTCTGGGGCCTGGGGGTCTGGAAGTGGGGTGGGGGTCAGAGGTGACCCTCCCTCAGTATCCCTTGCTGGCCAGAGGCTTGCAGGAGACGCTATTGCCTGCTGGGAGTCCAGGAAAGTCTGGGGGAAGAAGGAGAACTAGGTGTTAAGAAGAGAATGCAGGGAGTTCAAGAGAAAAGAAAAGAAAAAAAAAAAAAAAAAAAAACCCGCCTCAAGGAGATCCTGGCTACCTACCTAGAAGGTGGAGTCTGGGGCCTGGGGTCTGGAAGTGGGGGTGGGGGTCAGAGGTGACCCTCCCTCAGTATCCCTTGCTGGCCAGAGGCTTGCAGGAGACGCTATTGCCTGCTGGGAGTCCAGGAAAGTCTGGGGGAAGAAGGAGAACTAGGTGTTAAGAAGAGAATGCAGGGAGTTCAAGAGAAAAGAAAAAAAAGAAAAAAAAAAAAAAAAAAAAAAAACCCCGCCTCAAGGAGATCCTGGCTACCTACCTAGAAGGTGGAGTCTGGGGGCCTGGGGGTCTGGAAGTGGGGTGGGGGTCAGAGGTGACCCTCCCTCAGTATCCCTTGCTGGCCAGAGGCTTGCAGGAGACGCTATTGCCTGCTGGGAGTCCAGGAAAGTCTGGGGGAAGAAGGAGAACTAGGTGTTAAGAAGAGAATGCAGGGAGTTCAAGAGAAAAGAAAAGAAAGAAAAAAAAAAAAAAAAACCCGCCTCAAGGAGATCCTGGCTACCTACCTAGAAGGTGGAGTCTGGGGCCTGGGGGTCTGGAAGTGGGGTGGGGGTCAGAGGTGACCCTCCCTCAGTATCCCTTGCTGGCCAGAGGCTTGCAGGAGACGCTATTGCCTGCTGGGGAGTCCAGGAAAGTCTAGAAGGTGGAGTCTGGGGCCTGGGGGGTCTGGAAGTGGGGTGGGGGTCAGAGTTGACCCTCCCTCAGTATCCCTTGCTGCCCAGAGGCTTGCAGGAGACGCTATTGCCTGCTGGGTGTCCAGGAAAGTCTAGAAGGTGGAGTCTGGGGCCTGGGGGTCTGGAAGTGGGGTGGGGGGTCAGAGGTGACCCTCCCTCAGTATCCCTTGCTGGCCAGAGGCTTGCAGGAGACGCTATTGCCTGCTGGGAGTCCAGGAAAGTCTAGAAGGTGGAGTCTGGGGCCTGGGGGTCTGGAAGTGGGGTGGGGGTCAGAGGTGACCCTCCCTCAGTATCCCTTGCTGGCCAGAGGCTTGCAGGAGACGCTATTGCCTGCTGGGAGTCCAGGAAAGTCTAGAAGGTGGAGTCTGGGACCTGGGGTTCTGGAAGTGGGGTGGGGGGTCAGAGGTGACCCTCCCTCAGTATCCCTTGCTGGCCAGAGGCTTGCAGGAGACGCTATTGCCTGCTGGGAGTCCAGGAAAGTCTAGAAGTTGGAGTCTGGGGCCTGGGGGTCTGGAAGTGGGGTGGGGGTCAGAGGTGACCCTCCCTCAGTATCCCTTCCTGGCCAGAGGCTTGCAGGAGACGCTATTGCCTGCTGGGAGTCCAGGAAAGTCTAGAAGGTGGAGTCTGGGGCCTGGGGGTCTGGAAGTGGGGTGGGGGTCAGAGGTGACCCTCCCTCAGTATCCCTTGCTGGCCAGAGGCTTGCAGGAGACGCTATTGCCTGCTGGGAGTCCAGGAAAGTCTGGGGGAAGAAGGAGAACTAGGTGTTAAGAAGAGAATGCAGGGAGTTCAAGAGAAAAGAAAAGAAAGAAAAAAAAAAAAAAAAAAAAACCCGCCTCAAGGAGATCCTGGCTACCTACCTAGAAGGTGGAGTCTGGGGCCTGGGGGTCTGGAAGTGGGGGTGGGGGTCAGAGGTGACCCTCCCTCAGTATCCCTTGCTGGCCCGAGGCTTGCAGGAGACGCTATTGCCTGCTGGGAGTCCAGGAAAGTCTGGGGGAAGAAGGAGAACTAGGTGTTAAGAAGAGAATGCAGGGAGTTCAAGAGAAAATAAAAGAAAGGAAAAAAAAAAAAAAAAAAAAACCCC